>JBBPBX010017671.1:0-10613 GCA_038048925.1 Garcialebias charrua | reverse complement strand
AGGTCGGCCTGTTAGCTCAGCCCGTAGCTTAGCTTCTCAGCTTAACGAGCCAAAAACACAATTTTGGACAGTTAACACAGATTTTTTTTAAAAAGGGAGGAGTCAGTGAAGAGCACCGGAGTTGAGCCTAGGACTGTCACAATAACACATTTTGCGGGGCAATTAATTGTCTAAGAAATTATTGTGATAAACGATAACATTGTATTAAATTTGACAATAATTAGTACCGTAATTATTGTCAAATTTAAGAAGAAATGCTGGTTAATTTGTTTTGAGTGTAGTACCTTTTTTTGACCACTGGATGGTAGTATAAGACTGAACCGAAGGATGGATAGTGAGGGAGCGAGCAGCGCGTCTCTTTAAGAAAAATGGGAGGGAGGCCCCTTGACGTGACACGGGCTGTCTCTCTTTGGTTCTCAAAATGGTGGACGCTCGGTGTGGTTTGAGCTCTTTAGCGTAGCATTTTTCACACAAAGCTTTTAATAAAATAAAAAAAAAAATCAGTAAACAAGTTCTCAGCTCTCTTTGCAGAGAAAAACAACTTTTTACAATTTTGGAGCTTCGACAAGATGGAGGTCGGCCTGTGAATTAAGAGTTCAAGTATTAATGTTTTTCTGACTAAATATTTATCAATTTTTTAATGCTAAGAGTTAATGCTGTAATATCACTTTATTAAGTTTAGTGTCAAGATGTATTCATTAAACTGGCCTTGAAGGGGGGGGGAGTTGTGCAATTTTTCTTCAAAGGCCCGGAGTTTCTTTGAAGGACAAATGGCCCATCCTTCTCGGAAAAGCTAGTCTTTGATGAATGGTTGCATATCGCCCATCTCACTTCAAGCCTGCAGTTCTTCTAAAAAAGGGAGTAAAGTTGGAGATGGAGCACAGCTCAGATAGGAATGAGTTGTGGTTTCAGTTAAGGGCAAACTGACCCAGGTGCCAAGCACCACTCTGAAAAACAAGTTTGAGTGAAGTCATTACACGCACTCCACAAGGTATAAAATGAAAGAGTGCTCAGATGAACATTTGAGAGTCTGCCGTGGTGCTGATCAAGATGCGCGGCCGCATTGATGTGTGTATTCCCGCCAAAACTGTGACGGCTCTCCCAGTTTGTGTCAAGGTGAGGGATTCTTTTAACATCAGTGCCTAAGTGTGTGTAGTTTTACTGTAGTGAGATTAAACAGACACTTTGATCTTAGCAGGAAAACTGTTTGTATGTTTGACTTGTATGTGTTTTTCCTTTTTTTCTGTCACAGACTTCTTTAATAAATGACAGATCATTATTTTTAATTAAGTCTTGTGTGAGTTTCTTCCAAACAAGCGGTGCCTATCCTTCACGAGCCTGAGAGAATGATTTAATATAAAACAAACATTTAGGTTGATTTGAAATTTCATAAAACAGCCTGTTAGCTTAGCTCGTAGCATAGCTGCTCTTAATCATCCAAAAATCACGATTTTGGACGGTTAAAACAGATTTTAAAGAGAAAGGGAGGGGTCAGTGACGAGCACTGGCGTTGAGCCTTTTGTCATCCAGTGTCTCCAGTAGAAAGAGAGAGACATGACGAAACGATAAAGCCGACAAATGAAAATGAGGTTGATAATAATGATTTATCATACGATTAATTGAGTTATCGTTTATCGCGACAGGCCTAGTTCAAACCAGATAAAATAAAAAAAATAAAAATCTTTCCTCACCTGCTGCTGGACGTCCTCCAGCCCCCACCACCAGTGAGGACTGTACCAGGAGACGAAGGCTAAGTTCTCAGCCGAGAACGCCGCGGCCCAGAACACCAGCAGGACGGTGCTGTGTCCGCTGCTCCGGTCCATCAGCAGGACCCTCCGCCTCTCCACCCTGAGCAGAGCCAAAGCCCAGGCCCATCCCAGCGTGGAGAAGCAGCCGTACAGCACCACGTACCCGGGGAGCTCTCCGGCGCCGGACGCCCTCCAGATCGTCCCGCCCAGGAACTGGAGCAGGAGGAGGGCGGAGAGGACCAGCTGGAGGCCGTAGAGGCGGGAGCGCGGCACGAACTTGGGCTCCATCGCCGTGCCGAACTTCTGGTAGAAGACGCAGTGGACGACGCCGAGGAGGAACGAGATGCTGAGCAGGACGGTGGGGACCAGGGTGAAGTAGAAGCAGGGGGAGATGCCTTCATCCAGCCAGGTGTGGGAGATGGAGGTGTTCAGCTCGCAGTAGCTCTGGACGAGCATGGCTGCAGCTGCGTCACAAACACACGTAACACATAACACGTAACTACAAGCACCCTGCGGATGTTGGATGTTGTCTATCACGGTGCACTAAGATTCATAACCACCACTGCACCCAGTATTCACTGGTTAACTGGACATCATTAACCTCACGCAGACTCTTCCACTGGTACATTTTCATCTTTAAAGCCTGGTTTATACTTCTTGTCTCACGTCTTTTACCCCCGTTGAGTGAACCCAGCGCTGACGTAATTGCATGTATGTCACCGACCGCATTGAGTGTTTATACTTCTTTAAGACGTGGGGATAATCCCTCCCTCTTCCCTCCCACTGCATACGTCACGCGCACTCCCACTGCATGTTTTATCAGGACAAACGGATTTAATATAATGATAGGCTCCATTACCTCGATTTGTGAGTCCGTTATCATGGGCAGAGCTAGGATCATATGAGGGGCGGATTGTTTAAAGGAAACGTGGACCTTCAAATAGCAACATGCCTCGGTGGCTTACTGGAAAAGCGTAGGTTTACCACTCCAAAGCTTTTCTCGACTCAGGTTCGAATCTCACCTGGTAGAACTTATTTTACGTTTGTCTTTTATTGGATTTAAAAAAAAAGGAGTCTGTGTTAACTCCTTTTTTTTAAATCCAATAAAAGACAAACATAAAATAAGTTCTAGCAGGTGAGATTCGAACCCGAGTCGAGAAAAGGTTTGGAGCGCCACACCGACGCTTTACCACTGAGCCAACGGGTATGTTGCACTATGGCTGTTCCACTTTTCCTTTTAACGGATCGCCCCTCGAAAAACCTGGCTACGCCCATGTAAAACAAGCTGATTTGTAATCAGTTGTTAACAAAAATTTAACTCAGACACACTAATATATATATTCAGCTAACACATTTTTTTTGGCGTTTCTGTAGTTATATTTTAATGAAATTCAGCTCACGCTGAAAGGCGCAAACAAAAAACGCCTACAAACTTTGAACCAATCACACACGCGCCGAGCCGCATTGTCCGCGTCTCGGAGTTCTGACAGGGGGCCATGTACAAGACGGCCGTCACCGGGGGATCGCAGCGGGAGTGTAGACGGAAGTTGCAACTTTTTTTTCACTCAACGGGGGGTAAAAGACGTGAGACAAGAAGTATAAACCAGGCTTGAATCACTTCTTGGTCTGCTGCCTTCATACATCTCCTCCTACATGTCTCTGTGTGAGTGCAGCTACAGCGTGCGCTCTCAGGACATGATTACCTGCAGTGTTCCCTCAGTGAGGACTGAACTAGGCAAAAAAGACTTCTCCTACTCCGCTCCTGCTTCCTGGAATATCTTACAAAAAGATCTGAAGCCCTCGACCTTGCCCTCTCTAAATGGTTTTAAGAATATGTTGGAATCCTGGCAAAACCCAATGCAGACAAGTTTTTGATTTTATACATCTATCTTATAATGTTTTGCCAGTTTTTCTATTGTTTATTGTATCATTGCTGTTCATCATTCTTTAGTTTGTAGCAGGTCGCTTTTGTAAAGGAGTCCACGAGGCTCAATGAGATTTACCCGACTACGCTAAATAAAGGTTGAATGAATGAAAAAAACGCAAAAACACTGGTTCAAGAGAAAGGTTTGTCGAGCGCTCTTACATACGAGGTTCCGGACTTACGAGCTGACTAACGAACAGGGAATCCCAAGGCGTTCCCAGGCCAGCCGAGAAACATAGTCCCTCCAGCGTGTCCTGGGTCTTCCTCTGGGTCTCCTCCCGGTGGGACATGCCCGGAACACCTCACCAGGGAGGCGTCCAGGAGGCATCCTAACCAGATGCCCGAGCCACCTCAACTGGCTCCTCTCGATGTGGAGAAGCAGCAGCTCTACTCCGAGTCCCTCCCGGATGACTGAGCTTCTCACCCTATCTCTAACCCCAAAAATACACTACACGCGGTCCGTGTCCGCTCCGCTCCGCAGGTCGCAGCTGAGCGAGTCCAAAGTCCACTGCCTCCGCTCAGCTCAGGTCCGCCTGGATGCGCCGCTCCAAGACGCATGCGCGGGAATTGCGAGATCGCGCGATAAATCAAGTGATAAATAATGAAGTCAGAACAAAACAATTCATTCGGTGGAAGAAGGAGAACAACAGTAAAGGCTGCCTTGATCTTCTCTCGTAAATAAGCGACAGGACATGGTTTGAGCAACAGGAAGTGATGTTTACATTTCAGAATAAAATACTTTTTTATTTATTTATTTCTTGTATTGCGTTATTAGGTGTAGTCATAGTCATAAATATAATAGTTTAGTCATAGAATAGTGATAAATGATAGTTTGACAGCATTTTTGTACAAATAAATCCGTATAGAGCTAGGATTAGTCCGCCCGTGGTGATTTTATTTTGTAAATACGGAAGTTGTGCTCGTTCCTTTTCCTGTTGGTGCGACGTAATCTTCAAAAGTTGACTCCGGCACAGCTCCGTCGTCCGGCAGAAATAGAAAAATTTCTAATTTTGACGGACTGCCGTCCGCTCGCCGCAGCTCACCGCCGCCGTGCGGAGCCAGTGTACTTTATCTCATTGATTATAATGGGTGCGTATTTGCTGCGGAGGTCGGACCGGAGCGGGGCGGAGCTGGAACGCGTGTAGTGTATTTTTGGCGTAAGGGAGAGTCCAGACACCCTGCGGAGAAAACTCATTTCAGCCGCTTGTATCCGAGATCTCGTTCTTTCGGTCATAACCCAGAGCTCATGACCATAGATGAGGGTAGGAACGTAGATCGATCGGTAAATTGAGAGCTTTGCCTTTTGACTCAGCTCTCTCTTCACCACGACAGACCGGTACAGCGCCCGCTTCACTGCGGACGCTGCACCTATCCGCCTATCGATCTCACGCTCCAGTTTTCCCTCATTCGTGAACAAGACCCCGAGATACTTAAACTCCTCCACTTGGGGCAGGACCTCCTCCCCGACCTGGAGAAGGCATGCTACCCTTTTCCGGCTCAAGACCATGGCCTCGGATTTGGCCATGACACCTGTACAGGTATATGTTTACACACTTTCCAACCAGGTGAAAGCAGGTCACGTTTCTTTTTGCTCCTCTCCTCCCTAAGTTTTCCTCCTCCCTGCTTTCTTTTTGTCTTGTCTGTAACTCTTCAGCGCTCACTCGAACCAATTTGAGATGGAATTAATTAATTGGGCTGTTTCCTCTATAGATAATTTTTTTTCCACAAAGCGAACCGGGCCAGGAGAAGCGGCTTGCCCCTCCGACACGCACGCAGTGGGATACATTATGGACTCGTGGTCGGAGTGGAAGCCAATGTGTCTGACCGTTCTGTCTGTCAAAGACGTGGAAGATTTGTAGATTATTTGGATATTGGTTGTAGCTACTCTG
Organism: Garcialebias charrua; assembly: GCA_038048925.1. NCBI lineage: Eukaryota > Metazoa > Chordata > Actinopteri > Cyprinodontiformes > Rivulidae > Garcialebias > Garcialebias charrua. The sequence goes on along the minus strand of JBBPBX010017671.1, from coordinate 5,052 downwards.
GAGTTGCCCCTGGTGAGAGGCGCCGAGCAGGAGTGGGCATACTTGTTGCCCCCCATCTTGGTGCCTGTACGTTGGGGTTCACCCCGGTGAACGAGAGGGTAGCCTCCCTTCGCCTACGTGTGGGGGGACGGGCTCTGACTGTTGTTTGTGCCTATGCGCCAAACGGCAGCGCAGATTACCCACCCTTTTTGGAGTCCTTGGAGGGGGTATTGGAGAGTGCGCCTCCTGGGGACTCCCTTGTTCTGCTGGGGGACTTCAACGCTCACGTGGGCAATGACAGTGAGACCTGGAGGGGTGTGGTTGGGAGGAACGGCCCCCCTGATCTGAACCCGAGTGGTGTTTTGTTGTTGGACTTCTGTGCTCGTCATGGATTGTCCATAACGAACACCATGTTCAGGCATAAGGGTGTACATATGTGCTCTTGGCACCAGGACACCCTAGGTCGCAGTTCGATGATCGACTTTGTTGTCGTCTCATCTGATCTGCGGCCGCATGTCCTGGACACTCGGGTGAAGAGAGGGGCGGAGCTGTCAACTGACCACTACCTGGTGGTGAGTTGGCTCCGATGGTGGGGGAGGATGCCGGTCAGACCTGGCAGACCCAAACGTATTGTGAGGGTCTGCTGGGAACGTCTGGCAGAGTCTCCCGTAAGACGGAGCTTTAACTCCCACCTCCGGGAGAGCTTTGAACACGTTCCGAGGGAGGCGGGGGACATTGAGTCCGAGTGGGCCATGTTCCGCGCCTCTATTGTCGAGGCAGCTTATCAGAGTTGTGGCCGCAAGGTTGTTGGTGCCTGTCGTGGTGGCAACCCTCGAACCCGGTGGTGGACACCGGCGGTGAGGGATGCTGTCAGCTGAAGAAGGAGTCCTATTGGGCCTTTTTGGCCTGTGGGACCCCGGAAGCAGCAGATAGGTACCGACAGTCCAAGCGGCATGCGGCTCGGGTGGTTGCTGAGGCAAAAACTCGGGCGTGGGAGGAGTTCGGAGAGGCCATGGAGAATGACTTCCGTACGGCTTCGAGGCGATTCTGGTCCACCATCCGGCGTCTCAGGGGGGGAAAGCGGTACGCGACCAACACCATTTATGGTGGGGATGGCGTGCTGTTGACCTCAACTCGGGATGTTGTGAGTCGGTGGGCGGAGTACTTCGAAGACCTCCTCAATCCTACTGGCACGTCTTCCACTGAGGAAGCGGAGCCTGGGGACTTTGGGTCGGGCTCTCCAATCTCTGGAGCTGAGGTCACCGAGGTGGTTAAAAAGCTCCGCGGTGGCAGGGCTCCAGGGGTGGATGAGATTCGCCCTGAGTTCCTTAGGGCTCTGGATGTTGTGGGGTTGTGTTGGCTTACGCGACTCTGCAATATCGCGTGGACATCGGGGGCAGTTCCCTTGGATTGGCAGACTGGGGTGGTGGTTCCCCTATTCAAAAAGGGGGACCGTAGGGTGTGTTCCAACTATAGGGGGATCACACTCTTAAGCCTCCCTGGTAAGGTCTATTCAGGGGTTCTGGAGAGGAGGGTCCGTCGGATAGTCGAACCTCGGATTCAGGAGGAGCAGTGTGGTTTTCGTGCTGGTCGTGGAACACTGGACCAGCTCTACACCCTCAGCAGGGTCCTGGAGGGCGCGTGGGAGTTTGCCCAACCAGTTTACATGTGCTTTGTGGACTTGGAAAAGGCATTCGACCGCGTCCCTCGGGGGGTTCTGTGGGGGGTACTCCGGGAGTATGGGGTACCAGGCCCATTGATATGGGCTGTTAGGTCCCTGTACGACCGGTGTCAGAGCTTGGTCCGCATTGCCGGCAGTAAGTCAGGCTCGTTTCCAGTGAGAGTTGGACTCCGCCAAGGTTGCCCTTTGTCACCGATTCTGTTCATAACTTTTATGGACAGAATTTCTAGGCGCAGCCAAGGTGTTGAGAGGATCCGTTTTGGTGGCCTTAGAATCGCTTCTCTGTTTTTTGCAGATGATGTGGTCCTATTGGCTTCATCAGATCGTGATCTACAGCTTTCGCTGGAGCGGTTTGCAGCCGAGTGTGATGCGGCCGGGATGAGGATCAGTTCCTCCAAATCCGAGGCCATGGTCTTGAGCCGGAAAAGGGTAGCATGCCCTCTCCGGGTCGGGGATGAGGTCCTGCCCCAAGTGGAGGAGTTTAAGTATCTCGGGGTCTTGTTCACGAATGAGGGAAAACTGGAGCGTGAGATCGATAGGCGGATAGGTGCAGCATCCGCAGTGAAGCGGGCGCTGTACCGGTCTGTCGTGGTGAAGAGAGAGCTGAGTCGAAAGGCAAAGCTCTCAATTTACCGATCGATCTACGTTCCCACCCTCATCTATGGTCATGAGCTTTGGGTTGTGACCGAAAGAACGAGATCTCGGATACAAGCGGCTGAAATGAGTTTTCTCCGCAGGGTGTCTGGACTCTCCCTTAGAGATAGGGTGAGAAGCTCAGTCATCCGGGAGGGACTCGGAGTAGAGCCGCTGCTTCTCCACATCGAGAGGAGCCAGTTGAGGTGGCTCGGGCATCTGGTTAGGATGCCTCCTGGACGCCTCCCTGGTGAGGTGTTCCGGGCATGTCCCACCGGGAGGAGACCCAGAGGAAGACCCAGGACACGCTGGAGGGACTATGTTTCTCGGCTGGCCTGGGAACGCCTTGGGATTCCCCCAGAGGAGCTGCTCCATGTGGCTGGGGAGAGGGAAGTCTGGGCCTCCCTACTTAGGCTGCTACCCCCGCGACCCGACCCCGGATAAGCGGACAAAAATGGATGGATGGATGGATGGATGGTTGTAGCTACTCTGTTTTTTGGCGTTGGCGGAGCTGTCTGCTACTGGAAGCTGAGGAAGACTGCCGCGGCGATCAACACGCTGGCGAGACTTCCCGATCAGCAAGATTCTCTGATCCGGGCTATGAGCTCAACGTCCCAGCTGTTGTACGAACTGAACCGCACGATGGGAGCAGCGGTGGAGAGCCGCGGACCAGCGGTGCGTTTTGGGACTCGTTTACAGCCGTCCGGCCTCAATCAGGGCACAGATGGGGGGGGGGGTCGTAGATCGGAACCTCACATGATTCGGCGATTTTGGACCTGAACAGCACCTGGACTTGGAAGGCTGCAGTCAAAAGTACACTGTGGCCTGAGCTGAAAATAAACAAAGCAACTATCTAATCTGGACTCTGAGCAACCTTGAAAGAAGGCTGTCTGAAAATCTTCTCCTGGAGTCGAATGCTGCTGAGAACTCGCTGCCCTCCCCCCCTCCCCCAGAGATCTCTGTGTGTGCGTTCGGATGGCGCCGAGCTGAGACATCTGCTGACTGTGCTTATCTGGAATGATACTCACGGACTATCTCCCTGCTTGTCATCAAACTGCAACATGTCTTGTCTCTTCGTGCTAAAGCTGGTAGAGTTTTTTGGACTTTATCATAGAGTGTCCTAAGACAAATTGTGATAGATTCTTTTTTGAATACCATGATTACCCGAGTGTTTGTTCCTTTTTCCATATCTGATTGTTGGTGGCGCGGTTTCATACTGCTGCGACTTTCCGTGCGTGCGTCCCTCTTCGGATGGTGCGTGCGCTAATTGCAGAACTTTGTACCTCGGTGCAAATTTGCCAAATAAAGATATATTCTATTCTATTCTATTCTATTCTATTCTATTCTATTCTATTACTGACTCAATCTTATTGTTGCCCAAATATCAACATATTGCAGCAGCAGCAGAAAGACAAAAGTAGTCAAGGCCAAAGTCTTTGAAACAATGTTTAAACAAAATATATAACATCCCAACAATGTTAGCGTATTTACAAACCCTGATGGACAAACTATTCACACTTGGACTAAGCCCCTCCATTTGTAACTGGGTACTAGACTTCTTAACAAACAGACCTCAGTCCGTGAAGATCCACAACTTCTCCTCCTCCACCATAACCCTCAGCACTGGCTCTCCTCAAGGATGTGTGCTGAGCCCTCTCTGTTCACTCTGCTCACATATGATTGTGCAGCCACCCATCCAGGCTGTCATATTGTAAAGTTTGCAGATGATACAGCTGTGGTGGGATGCATCACAAACAATGATGAGTCCAGCTACAGGCAGGAGGTGGAACACCTGGAGAGCTGGTGCAAAGAGAATAACCTTCACATGAATGTGAAGAAGACAAAGGAGATGATTGTGGACTTCAGAAGGAACAAACAAACACACACCCCACTGAACATAAGTGGATCTGCAGTGGAAGTGGTCTCCAGCTACAAGTACTTGGGTGTACACTTGAATGATAACCTCAGCTGGAGCAACAACACCACCAGCCTGATCAAGAAAGGTCATCAGAGACTCTACTTCCTCAGACGACTGAGACGAGCTGGTCTGAGTAGCCCAGTCCTCACCTCCTTCTACAGGTGTGCAGTGGAGAGCATCCTGTGCTCCAGCATCAACGTGTGGCATGGAGGCTGCACAGCTGCAGAAAGAAAAGCTTTGCAGAGAGTGGTGAAGGCTGCACAGAAGTCTGTTGGAGTCAGTCTCCCCACCATCACAGACATTTACACCTCCAGATGCAGGAAAAGAGCCACCTGCATCATGAAAGACCCCACTCACCCAGCACACACACTCTTTGCCCCACTCCCTTCAGGACGGCGGTTAAGGAGCATCAAATGTAGAACCACTAGACTGAGGAACAGCTTCTACCCTGAGGCTGTTAGACTCATGAATAAATAAATAATAAGAATAATCACTGCAAAATATCACAACATGCTGATCTGTTTTCTTGTTGCTGTGTTCATTTGTGACCATCTGCTCATACAGACTCGTGTTCGTGCTGCTGTTTGTATTGATGTTTTTCTATTACATTAGGGCTTAGTGTATTTCTAGTTAATGTTTTTCTTAGTTATATCCTAGATGTTATTACTGTTTTTCTCTTACATTTTGTTGTTGGATGTAACTGGGACCCTGTGTACACAATCTCGTTTCATCACATGTACCATATGCGGTGCAAATGACAATAAAGATTCTCTCTGACTCTGACTCTGTATTTTTTATTTGTAATTAATTATACTATCTGAGTATATGAGAATAAATGAGT
>JBBPBX010017670.1:0-34634 GCA_038048925.1 Garcialebias charrua | reverse complement strand
CTACCATTGATGTTCATCATTCTTTAGTTTGTAGCAGGCTCTTGTAAATGAGTCCACGAGGCTCAATGAGATTTACCTGACTAAATAAAGGTTGAATGAATGAATATGCAATAGGTACATGGGAGGAGACAATTTGCCATTGGAGCAAAAACCTGGCACACTTTTCTGGTTTGCCATCAAAAGTCTCTAGATAAACAGGTCATTCCAACCAAGATGTGGAAGTGGACAGAAGAGCCTGATCCAGGATCAAAGGATGACTAATAAGTTCAGGAAATGGTAAAGGTAACAAGGCTGCTAGCTTTTGTTTAACATACAAGTTGCCTCCAAGTTCCTCGATATCTGTACTGGCAATCTGTTGCTGAGTCAGAATCCTTTGAAGTGTGGTGTCATGTTGGCTGATCTTTTCATTCTGAATAATTCATGTAAAATCAATCTTCATTTTCAAAACGACTCTGAGAAATTGAATCACAGCTGGAGCTTTCTGTCATCTTTGCAGAGCAAAAACACTTAATTTTAGCTCCAGAGTTGAAAAATGAAAACAATTCAAAGACACCAAATAAAAAAAAGTTTGTATTTTATTTCCAAGAGGAACAGGAAAAATGGGAACCAGAGCTCTGAAGGGAAAATGGTTTGGTGACGAGTATGAAATCGGGTTAATTTAAAGAGATTGTTTGTACAGAAGGAGAGGCTCTTACTTTGTCTTGTTTTCTTAGAGGAGATGAGTGGAAGATGCCAAATCCAGATGAATGATTCAAAGAGAACGACGAAGAAGTCCAAGAGGTAAGTGGTTCCTTTGATGGAGAGTGACAGGTGGGACCAGGGACAAAACAGCAGACATTGAATTCAAAAACTCACATAGGAGAAGATGCAGCATTGTTCAAAAACCAGATGGATGAGAAATGCTCCTTAGGAGACTACGGAATCCAAGCAGTTTAGGAAAGTCTCTCAAGACGTAGTATGCCTGAATTTTTTTTACATAAAACTGTTTTGTTAGTCCATACTAAAAATTGCCAAGAATAGAAGGCTGTAGGTTTATTCATCCAAGTGAACCAATCATCCCAGCAATGGCTTACGGAGAGATGTCTGCTTGCTTAATTAGTAGCATGTGTTTGTCAACTCATCAGCTGCATCAGCTCATCAGCTGGACAGTCTGGGGCTGAACACCTCAATGTGTAACTGGCTGCTAGACTTCCTGACCGGGAGACCACAGACAGTGCGGGTCGGGAGTAACACATCTAGCACCATCACATTGAACACAGGGGCCCCACAAGGATGTGTGCTGAGCCCCCTTCTATTCACCCTGCTAACACACGACTGCACACCATCGTACAGCTCCAACCACTTCATCAAGTTTGCGGACGACACAACAGTGGTGGGTCTCATCAGCAACAACGATGAGACGGACTACAGGAACGAGGTGAGCCGCCTGGCCTTGTGGTGCGGACACAACAATCTCACTCTCAACGTGGAGAAGACAAAGGAGATTGTTGTGGACTTCAGGAAGAGGGATGCCCAACATGCCCCTCTGACCATCAACAGCACCGCAGTGGAGAGAGTAGACAGCACCAAGTTCCTGGGAGTGCACGTCTCAAAGGACCTGTCCTGGAGCAGGAACACTGCAGCACTGGCAAAGAAGGCTCACCAGCGTCTCTACTTTCTCCGCAAGCTGAAAAGGGCTGGAGCTTCAACCCCCATCATGAGCACCTTCTACAGAGGTGCCATAGAAAGTGTCCTGACCAGCTGCATCACTGTGTGGTTTGGTGCATGTACTGCATCCTGCCGCAAGAGCCTCCAGCGCATTGTGAGAGCAGCTGAGAAGATCGTGGGCACCTCCTTGCCCTCACTGCAGGACTTACACAGCAAACGCCTCACTCGGAAAGCCCACTGCATGGCAGGTGATCCCACACACCCACTACACAGCCGCTTTAGACTGCTGCCATCAGGGAGGAGACTGAGGAGTCTCCAGGCTCGAACCAGCAGACTGAGAGACAGCTCTGTTCATCAGGCAGTCAGGATGCTAAACACTCTGCCTGCTCTGCCCCCCCTCCCATTTGAACTGCCTTAACACTAAAACTTTCTCACACATTACCACACAACACAAAGATTTTAACACTGGACTCTGTGTCATCAAACGGGTTATTCACTAAACTCTCGGTCATGTGCTCATACAGTTTGCACTACTTCTCATACTTGCACTAATGTTTGTATTACATCACTGCCTATAGTCATAATACTGTTTACATTCTCTGTTTACATTTATTAATACTGTTTACTTTTATTACTACTGCTTACATTTAATTACTACTGTTTACATTTACAGTACACTACTCTAATATCTACACCACTGCTGATACATATACGGCCGTGGCGTAGTGGTAAGGGCAGTCGTCTCCCGATCGGAAAGTTGGCGGTTCAACTCCCGGGACCCGCACCATGTGTCGTTGTGTCCTTGGGCAAGACACTTAACCCTGAGTTGCTCCCGGTAGGACTGGAAAGCACCTTGCATGGTAGTCTGCCACCACCGGTTTATGAATGTGTGTAGCATTCAATATATGTGTAGCACTTTGAGATTTTCAGTAATGAAAAGTGCGTTATAAATTGAATTAATTATTATTATTATTACAGTGTGCTCTGATCGGTCTTATTTAGGGATGCCCAATGTGCCTTACTGCATATGCCACTTTTTGCCTCTATAACAACATCAACTACTACCTCATACATATACTGTGCACATTAACTCATACGCTGCTTTGCCACTTTGCAAATGTCAATGCTAGAAACCTTTAGTTTATTTTAGTTATACTTTTTATACTCTTTTTTTATACTAGTATGCAAAAACTCAGGACAGTATTATGTTCATTAAATGTTTAATGTTTTAGTTTTAGTTTTAGAGTTGGTGTAAATTTTCATACTCTTATACCACTATGCAAAAACTCAGGACAGTGTTAGTTTTTACCATACCATACCATACCATTTTATTTATAAAGCACTTTAAACAGGAACAAGTCCACACCAAAGTGCTGGACAAACAAACACGCAACAGGCAACACATACAATGAAGTACAACACGAAAAACATAAAAACATTGCAGATCATAAATCAAACGATCCAGTACAAATCAGCTGGCATTGAAAGCGATGGAGTAGTAGTGAGTTTTTAACCGGGATTTGAAAACCGAGAGGGAGGGGGCCTGTTTGATGAGCAGCGGTAACTCGTTCCAGAGTCTTGGGCCTGCTACAGAGAACGCCCTGTCACCCCTGCGCTTAAGGCGAGTTTCTGGAACTATCAAGAGCACCTGATCCTCTGACCTCAAAGCACGTGGAGGGACATATGGGTGTATCAGATCTGAGAGATAGGCGGGGGCGAGACTGTTCAGCGATTTGTAGACATACATGAGAATTTTGAATTGGATTCGAAGATGAACCGGTAGCCAGTGAAGGGAGGCCAAGACTGGTGTAATGTGCTCTCTTTTGCGTGTGCTGGTTAAAAATCGGGCAGCTGCGTTCTGAACCAGTTGCAATCGTGCAATGGTGGGTTAAAAATCGGGCAGCTGCGTTCTGAACCAGTTGTAATCGTGCAATGGTGGCTTGACTGACGCCAAACAGAAGTGAATTGCAGTAATCAAGCCTAGATGTAATGAATGCGTGAATCACTGTCTCCAGGTGCTTTTTGGATAATATGGGCTTCAGCTTAGACAGACGCCTCAGCTGGAAAAAACAGGATTTGACGATCATGTTTACATGACTGTTGAGTTTCATGGAAGGATCCATTATCACTCCCAGATTTTTGACTTTTTGTTTTTCGGACAGGGGTAGAGCAGACAGGTCAATGCAGTGGTTTGAGGTTGTGTCATTGGGAAGGAACAATATGGCTTCAGACTTCTTATCATTGAAGCTTAAGAAATTTAAAGCCATCCAGTCCCTGATGTCAGCCAGGCAGTCGAGCAGAGGTTGAATAGAGCCTGTACCATTTTGTCTTAGGGGGAAGTAGATTTGACAGTCATCAGCGTAGAAGTGGAAAGGTATATTGTGTTTCCGGAAGATAGCACCGAGTGGCAGCAGGTATAAGGAGAACAAGAGAGGACCCAGGATGGACCCCTGCGGAACCCCCCATTTAAGAGCCGCCACTGCAGAAGTAAAATCGTTGATGGACACACAAAAAGACCTGTCAGAGAGGTAGGATCTGAACCAGTTTAGGGCTGATCCTGAGATGCCCACCCACTGCTCCAACCTAGCAATGAGGATCTCATGGTCGATGGTGTCGAAAGCGGATGTGAGGTCCAATAGGACAAGCAGTGTTTTTAAAAAATAGTTTTACTATTTTATGCTTATGTCTATTGTATTATGTTTCAGTGTTTCAATGTTTAGATGCTTACTGTTGCACCGAGGGACTGAGAGAAACGCAATTTCGGTCCTGTGTATGTCCTGTACAGTACATATTGCAGATCTGACAATAAAGTTGACTTTGACTTTGACTTTGACTTTGATTTAGACAGGTTAATCTAATTGAGTCTCGAGGACCCATTTACAAGAGAGACCTGTGTACAAACTAGGGGTGGGCGTATCGATTCTAGTATCGATACTATCGATACCAAGGTGGTACTTGGTATCGAATCGATACTAGCGCTGTGGAATCAATGCTTTGTTGTCGCGCTTTTTTTTGTTTTTGTTTATCACTTATCACTGTTTTTGTGATTTTGACAGTGTTATGTTTTTGTAACATTGCTGCTTTTTTGTTATTTTGCACTGGTGACTTTTATTTAAACAACTGTGTGTTGTAAAAGAGGTGATGGGCAAATATTTTGTTACTCACACTGTTCAATTTTGTGCGGCTCAACAGCGCCCCCAAGTATCGGAATCGGTATCGAAGTATGCGATTCTAGCACAGTATTTACTTGGTATCGGATCGATTCCAAAATTCTCAGTATCGCCCACCCCTACTACAAACTAATGAATGATGACAAGAGCAACAGTAGGGATGCACCGATCCACATTTCTCACTTCCAATCTGATACTTATTAACACAGTATCAACCGATACCGATACTCTTCCAATCCGATACTGTTCAGGTATGTGACTCTGTATACTGAAACTTTTGCACCCAAACTTTTCATTTTAACATTGTGTGAGATCAACCCAATGAAGACACTTTTAAGCCTTACAATAGGGAACCTACTGGCTTTAACATCACACAGGACAGGAGGCAATTATACCACACACATGTCCTCCTTACTCATGGTGCAACTGAAAAAAAACAAAAAACGCTAAGCATTATGGGAAAGACAACAAAATCCACTCTCTTATTGGTTAAGGGGAGTGGCTATGTTGTGTTTCCCATCATGCTTAGCGCTTTTTTAGTTTTTTCAGCTTTAGCTGGACAAACTATTGGTTATAACTATTGGTTATAATGGGAAAGACAACAAAATCAACTCTCTTATTGGTTAAGGGGAGTGGCTGTGTTGTCTTTCCCATCATGCTTAGCACTTTTTTAGTTTTTTCAGCTGCACCATGAGTAAGGAGGACATGTGTGTGGTATAATTGCCTCCTGTCCTGTGTGCTGTTAAAGTCAGTGGGTTCCCTTTTGTAAGGCTTAAGAGTGTCTTCATTGGGTTTATCTCACACAATGTTAAGAAGTGCAGTCACAGAAAGTGATTGAACACAAGTGCTCTTTGAAGCTGGATCGGAAAAGTATCGGCAGGTTTGATCCGATACCTGATACTTAAAGCTTCAGTATGTAGCTTTTTTTATGAACATATTTCTTCACTCTGTCACTACCTCCTGACAGACTGATGTTAGCCAGGTAATCTCTGAAAAAAAAAAAAAAATATTGTCCCCTTGCTTCTCCAGGTGGTAAATAAGCATTTCTAAAAAGAAAAGGTGACCCGCCATTTTCCAGCCAATAAAAACAGAGTTTGTAACCAGCCAATAAAAACAGAGCTTGAATTTGAATCAGCCAATAAAAACAGAGCTTGAATTTGAAATTCAACAGACCACAAGGGGGCAGAGCCATATATGGCTCTGAGGGGGAGGGATCAGAATGCTTTGCCTGTTGAAAATATTTCTAAGTGCTGCAGTTCTACAGAAACTGCATACTGAACCTTTAAAGTGAGACTAAACCCAGGTTGAGACGGTAACTCCTCCTTCCAAAATCTCCCTGAAAATGGGCGTGTCGAGAGACAAGGAAGGGTGGAGGTAGAGTTGTGCTTTTGTTCACGCCTCCACCTGCAACAACCTAAAACAAATTAAACCTCTAGCCAACAACATACACCAAGCAACAACAAAGAATAAACATGTNCATACATACATACATACATACATATATATATATTTTTTTTTTAAATCTGGACATGATAGGTGAGGAATGTTGTTGTCCTTCAGTGAGAGGTGCTTCCTCATGCATAATTTTGTATTATTGTCTATTGATCTCTATTTAAAGTTCATCCTGACTGAAGGGGTGAATTTTGTTGGTGCTTCAAACATCAATTGACACTGTTACCAGGTGTTTACTTCACTTTCTGATTGATTCAATGACTTTTTTTTTTTCATTTAACAGTTCACCAAACAACATTTTAAGGCTTTTTTTCTGTTCAAATTTCCAAATTTGTATTTCTCATAAATGGACTTTCATATACTAGCCCACACATCTTTTTGTAATGTTTGTGGTGTGCTGCCCTTATTCACTATAATTCTTACCAGCACTTGTTGTGATGCTGGGAGTCATTCCTCCCCTTTTAATTGCCTGGCTGACACACTCCACTTCTACGCAAGGCCTCCCCCCCACCCCCCAAAAAAAGAGGTTATAGCAATTCTCGACTGCCTGAGTGGGTGGTCCTCTGGGGTATGGCTGAGGCACAGGTGGAGCATTGTGGGGGTGTGCACAGATCTAACCCCCTTCACTCCTCATCAACAACCCCTCTCGCTACTATTTTTTCATATGCTCTACGGAAAGATGGATTATTCACTGCAAAGCCATTCATTAGATCATCAGGACATAAATGCTGACTTACACAAACCTTTGTTTTAGATCTGCAGGGGGAAACTGAACATATTCTTTTTTTTCTTCCTTTTTTCTGGTCCATCTATCAGTCTGACCGAGCAATGAATCTATATTTTTTTAATTAATGAATAGATAAATACATAATGTGTAAATGAACAAGATACCTCCTTGTATACTAAAAACATTCCCAGGCTCTGGTTTTGTAAATAGTTAAAGTTCTGCTAAACTGCTTTTATAAAGTTTACATAGTAAGTTCACTGCACCCTATCAGTTGTTTGGAACCCTGCAAACCACCAGCGGGATGTTGACATATGGCAGCTCTGGTGCAGTGCACAAGGCATGGATTAGTTGGGACCATAATAAACAGGAGCATAAAGGGGGATCTGTGCAGGGTGCCCTGTGAAGGTTGACTCTCCTCAGACCTTCCTCTCTTTATATCATTGTGTCTGTCTCCAGATTTCTGAAACACTTCAACTCCCTGGGTGGGAAATGATGCAGAATGTAATCAGGCTCATCCCTACAAGTGTGCAATGTGAATCCATTCTGCCAGCCACCTGCTTGCCTGTGCCAACAGAGTGATATATTGTTGAATGCCTGGACCCTACTCATGAAGGTAGACAAAGAGTGCACATCTTGATAACTCCCTTTCCCATCAAATGACACAATTATCTTACTGCACAGTCAACTCATTGCTTGTGTAAAATGTGTATGTAGAAGGAAACAGCAGGGGCCTCATGTACAAAGATGTGTCAGAGTCAGAGTCAGAGAATCTTTATTGTCATTCGCACCACATGTGGTACATGTGATGAAACGAGATTATGTACACGGGGTCCCAGTTACATCCAACAATAAAAAGTAAAAGAAAAACAGTAATAACATCTAAGATATGATATGGTATATGTGGCTTTCTTACTGAAACATGGCATATATGCTTAAATCAAGAAAACAGCATATACACCAATAAATCCATCCATCCATTATCTTTACCTGCTTTTTCCATTTTTGGGTCATGGGGGTCGCCTGTGCCCATGTCCAGCAATCGCTGTGCGAGGGGCAGGGACAGGGTACACCCTGGATGGGTCGCAAGTCCATCACAGGGCCAAAAAGAGACAAACAATCCACTCTCTCACTCACATCTAGGGACAATTAAGAGTTACCAATCAGCCTTGGCCTCCCTGCACTGGCTACCGGTTCATCTTCGAATCCAATTCAAAATTCTCATGTATGTCTACAAATCGCTGAACAGTCTCGCCCCCGCCTATCTCTCGGATCTGATACACCCATATGTCCCTCCACGTGCTTTGAGGTCAGAGGACCGGGTACTCTTAAGAGTTCCAGAAACTCGCCTTAAGCGCAGGGGTGACAGGGCGTTCTCTGTAGCAGGCCCAAGACTCTGGAACGAGTTACCGCTGCTCATCAAACAGGCCCCCTCCCTCTCAGTTTTCAAATCCCGGTTAAAAACTCACTACTACTCCATTGCTTTCAATGCCAGCTGATTTATATTTGATCATTTTACTTATGATCTGCAATGTTTTTATGTTTTTCGTGTTGTACTTCATTGTCTGTGTTGCCTGTTACGTGTTTGTTTGTTCAGCACTTTGGTGTGGACTTGTTCCTGTTGAAAGTGCTTTATAAATAAAATGGTATGGTATGGTAGTCTAACATGCATATTTTTGGTCTGTGGGAGGAAACTGGAGTACCCGCAGGAAACCCACGCATGCATGGAGAGAACATGCAAACTCCACCCAGAAAGGCCCCTGGACCGGGATTTGAACCAGGGACCTGCTCGCTGAGAGGTAGCAGCTCTACCAGTTGCACCACCGTGTTGCCACAAATAAATCCAAATGTATGAAATTGCACATATACTTGAATCCAAGCACACTTCCTTTGTACATCCCAATCAATGTGGAATTGAGCACATTTGGGAAAACCTGACTCCTCCCTCGACACTCCCCCATTTAAATATGCAGATAGATTTAAACTGTGCACCTGTACTTTTGAACAATGTGTCTACATGTGGGGAAAAGAGGAACTTCGAATGTCAATGTCAATTTTATCTATAGCACATAAAAACAACTGAAGCCGACCAAAGTGCTGTACAGTTAAATAATAAAAAAAAAAAAACAGAGTAAAAAGCATCTAGTGCCACTGAAACATAATAGTTATCAGTAAATATTTGATTTTTTTTTAAATGTTTATTCATTCATTTTAAAAGAACAATACAAAACAGTTTCATCAGATACAAGAATACAAGTAGGATAAAATGAAAGGAGCAGAAAGAAGATGAAATCTTATTATATCTGCCCCTTATTTCACAGTTTGTTCAACCAATGATAACCTTCAAACTACATCACAAAATGAATAACTCTACTTAATTTTTCTAACTGTAATACACAAACTACATCACAAAATGAATAACTCTACTTAATTTTTCTAACTGTAATACACAAACACACTAAGCTACATCATAAGTACAACATAAGTGTAATACACAAACACACTAAGCTACATCATATATAGTTTTTGAGCAAGTCCTTTTTGACCTTTTTCTTAAATGTATACATTGATTTTGCATTTTTAACATCACTCTCCAGAACATTCCACAATCGAACTCCCTGAATTGAGGTAGACCGTCCCTTTAAGCTGGTTCTGAATTGTGGTTTGATGAATATCTCTGTCCCTTTGAGATTGTAATAACTTTGTCTTTTTATAAAATTTCTTTGGATATTTAAAGGTAATGTGTTATTATGAGCCCTATACATAACTGATAAAATACTATATTCTACCAATTCCTGGAATTTCAATAAATTTAGCTGAAGAAACAAGGTGTTTGATGGGTGACTGAAATGTTTTCTGGTGATTACTCTTACAGCTCTCTTTTGTAAAATAAAAACAGGCTTTGTAATTGTTTTGCACGCTTTTCCCCAAACCTCAATACAATAGATTAAATGTGGAACAATGATTGTGTTATACAACATATACAGAGCTTTATCAATTAAAAAATCCCTGACTTTATACAGTACTGCAATTGATCTAGCTATTTTTGTTTTAATGGAATTTACATGATGTTTCCATGTCAGTTTGTCATCAATAATAACACCCAGAAACTTCACTTCACTCACTTTACAGATCACAACATCTTCAATTTCAACACTCCACAAGTGATATCACAGAGGTCAGATCAAACATCATTTATTTGCACAAACTGTTTCCTATCTTTCAAATAGCTAGATACCCACTGTAATGCTGGTCCTCTAATACCATATTTATTTAGTTTTTCAAGGAGAATGGTATGACAACAAATATACAACAACAATAAAATCTGCTCAAAATTTGTTCTCAGACTCTGCAAGGATCAAATGCCAAGTAAAAGAGATGAGTCTTGAGCAAAGATTTAAAAGTCTCAACAGTCTGAGCGGTCTTTAATTTCTCAGGTAAACTGTTCCACAGCTTTGGAGCAGCAACCGCAAAAGCCCGATCACCTCTGGATTTCATTCTGGATCTGGGGACATCTAAGAGAAACTGGTTGGTAGACCGGAGTGCTCTTACAGGAGTGTAGATGTTAATAAGATCACATAAATATGACGGGGCCAGACCTTTTAAGATTTTAAAAACAAGCAATAAAATCTTAAAATCAATCTGATAGTGGACAGGGAGCCAGTGAAGAGAAGCCAGGACAGGGGTTATGTGTTCATATTTTTTAGTTGAAGTTAAAAGACGAGCTGCTGCATTCTGGACAGATTGTAAACGATGCAAAGATGATTTGTCTAAACCAACATACAGTGAATTACAATAGTCCAAGCGAGAGGTAATAAAAGCGTGAATCACCTTTTCAAGGTCTCTGAAAGAGAGACAAGACTTCACCTTGGCAATGAGTCTTAGCTGGAAGAAACCGGATTTAACTACAGCATTTATCTGTTTGTCTAACTTAAAAGCACTGTCAAAAATAACTCCCAGATTCCTGACATTGGAGTGGCTGTATGAAGCCAAGGGGCCAAGAACATTTAGGGTGTTACATTTGCCAAAGCTGATGGCTTCCGTTTTATTTTCATTTAGATTTAGAAAATTAAGTTTTAACCAGATTTTAATGTCATTCAGACAGTCCAGGAGTGGATCCAGTGGAGTGACCCTGTCTGACTCAATTGGAAGATATAACTGTGTATCATCAGCAAAGCAGTGAAAAGGAATGTTGTGTTTTCTAAAAATGGACCCCAAAGGCAACATGTACAAATTAAAAAGCAGTGGACCTAAAATAGACCCTTGAGGGACTCCACAGATCAAAGGAGCTGGAGATGAAGAACAGTTCCCTAAATGAACAGAAAAACTCCTGTCAGTCAGGTAGGATCTAAACCAGGATAAAACTGTGCCTTTGATACCGACCACGTGTTCCAGTCGTGACAACAAGATGTTGTGGTCCACAGTATCAAAGACAGCAGAAAGGTCTAAAAGCACTAAAACAGCAGATCTTCCTGCATCAACAGTTAAAAGAAGGTCATTAAAAAAAACTCTTAAAAGGGCTGTTTCTGTGGTGTGGCCTGATTTAAAATGTGAGTTTAGAATGTGATTTAGAGATGCTTCTAAATGAGGTAGAGACACCTAAAAACATTATGTCTGGCACACTATCCTCTGGCATTACCGCTAAGAGCAAGAGGAGTGAGTGGGACAGTGTGTGCAAAGCTGTAAATACTGTAGGGTCAGTGCAGCGCACCCTGCAGAAATTAAGAAAAAATAGTCAAACGTCTTAGGAACATTAAATGAGTTTACTCACCAAGAACTCATCGTGCCAGCTTGTAGTCTATTCCCAACCATTAAAATGAATGAAGCATGTGCCGAACCAGGCTACCATGTTGTTTAGTTGCTTTTGTGCATCACATATAGTTTATACATTGATTTAATGAAAGTTCTTTCTGTTAACATGAACATGTTTATCCTGTGATGGTGCTTTTAGAGCAAAGTGTGTACAGTCGATGGCTCTGATTGCATTAACAAAATCGGTTGTTGCTGCAAATTGGCCTGTTCAACTGCATGGTACGGAATATGATACAACTGGTTGACATTAGGGGTTGAACGAGTACATAATTTTAAAACTCGACATTAACATAATAATACTCATGTAGAGCTCGAGTAGTTGATGATGTCATAGGATCTCAAGGTGCAAAAATAATTAAAACCGCAAAAAAAAGTTATTTATTATTTACAAAAAAAAGACCAACACAAAACATTGTGAGCATATATTATGCTCCACCATTTATCTTACAGCAAATAAGTCACAGGAAACCCAAAACTGATAGTTATTATTATTAGGCTGCAAAAGTGAAAAAAATGTGCGGCACGTCAAAAACGAAACTAAAAACAGTGGGGCAGTTGACCACCCCGCACCACCACCTGCGGTGTTGCGTATTAGGTTTAGTTTTAGAGATAAATATGTTAATAGGTTTTTATAGGTTTAGAGATTAATATTTTTTGCCTTTTATTTGTGAACCAAGGTCAGAGGAAGCCGGTTCGGTCGGTTGGACCCGGTGTTACACCACATTCTGTGACCTGCAACAGTTCATGCAACACCGCCCCCTACGGTCACAATATATAGTGGTCACAGAATATGGTGTAACACCGGTTCGCAACGAGCTCCAAACAGGAAGTTGATTTATTTTCTGTTCTTAACTGCGACGTGATGACGTCACTACGAACACTCGACGTGAAATTAAAAAACTCAATAGAGGTCCAAGGAATCAATGTGTCGATTACTTGAGTAGTCTGTCAAAGCCCTAGTTGACATACAGATCATTTCATCCCACGCAGCTGGCATGGCTCAGCTCAGTGTCAACTGGCACAGTCCTGATCAGTCGAATGCCCCTGTTGCTGGAACCCCAGTGTGGTCAGCAGCTGTATGTGCACAGGCAGCGCACATCTTCTCGCTGTGTCATGCTCCAAGACCTGCCGCAGCTCCAAGCACAGTTACAAAACTATTGCCCTTGGAAGCCTAAAACTTCTGATGAGCCAATCGTCATTGTGGATCAGAAAATCCACTCTGTCTCTAAATACACGCTCTCTGCGTATTGTGCAATTTGCTACATCAAATATACAAATAAAGTCCAGTTGTTCTGCAACGCCTTTTTTAATTTACTATATCCTCTAAAAAGGTTAAAGCCATTGTTATAGGTATTTTATAAACCACTTTGCATATTTTTACATCAACTCATCTAATTGCATAAATGTGGGTAAATTGTTCATCATGTGTTTAGAGTGTGTAAAATAGAGTGTGTAAAATATTAGTTTTCACATCTTTAACAGGAACACGTTGGCGCAGTTGAGAGAGCTGCTGCCTCAGCGAGCAGGTCACCATGGTTCAAATCCCAGCCCGGAGCCTTTCTGGGCAGAGTTTTCATGTTCTCCGTGCATTCATGGGTTTTCTCCGGGTACTCCAGTTTCCTCCCATAGACCAAAAACATGCTGATTTGTAACTCTTGTGAGAGTGAGCGAGTGAATGGTTGTTTGTCTCGTTTGTCTCCATGTGTCCCTGTGATGGACTGGAGACCTGTTCAGGGTGTACCCAGCCTCTCGCACAGTGACTGCTGGATATGGGCATCAGTGACCTCCGTGACCTAAAAAGGAAGAAGTGGGTAAAGATAATGGATGGACATCAGCATTTTCCTAGTATCACCTCTGTGTCCCCAATGAACCAATAACCATAGAAATATTTGTATGCCAACCATAAAGTTGGCGTGGGGCTGTGCATATTTTGACGGTCATTTAATTCTTGATACATCTTGTTAAAAACTTGAGGAACCCAGATTAGTATGAGACCCGGAACGAGACAGACACAGGCAGGTACAAAATAACAGTGTTTATTATTTACAGTGAATAATAATACGAAGCTTCTCTGCAGCTCCTCAAAGAGGGGGAAGATGGTCAGAGAGGGTTTTGCAGGAGAATGTTGCTTTCTCTCTCACAGGCTGAGGGGCGATGTTTGATCCAACCTTCAATCCTAAGGAGAGTTGCTGAGAAGGAACAGGTCCAGAGTCCAGTTGGATGAGGAAGGCAGGCAACTGGTGTGGAAAAGGCACGAGGAGAACCAAAATGGGTCACGAGGAGAACCATGTCAGAGCACGAGGGGAACCAAGCCTGGATCAGGAGAACCAGAGCCGAGGAGTCAGGAACACTGGAGACAAGAGAAACTGGGGAATAACCTTTTCTAAAGACAATGTTCAGGCCAGAAGCACAAATACCACGAGATAGTGATATGCTCCAGCAAAGAGTACAGCACTGGACTGCAGCCTTAAGTAGGGAGAGATCCTCATCAGGTTGATGACCGCCAGGTGTTGACAATCAGTGGCCATCTTGGAGGAGGGGCTGCAGGCCGTGGTACTCTTACACATCTGAAGTTTTGCATGAAAAAGGGCGTATGTCATGTTTTTGTGAGTACAAACACCTGGGGCCTCTGTAGATGAGGACGCAGGTGTTCCTCTTTAGTTTCTACTAAAGTCTGAAGAAAGACCTGCCTGTGTGCTCATCCACCTGCATTGGTTTAATGGCATGCCAGAATTTCATCCAATTCAAAGAACTGTTAAAGGGGACCACACATGCAAAATTCACTTTTTAATGTTTTTTTACTCAACTTTGGGTATTTACTTCATAAAAAAACAGTCCTTGTGCCAAAAAAATGCACCCAGTGGTTTATTTACTCTAAGTAGATTTATTTGTCTGTGATTAAAAACGCTTCGTTTCACACTTCCTGCGGTTTGTGACGTCACAAACCGTAGCCAATCACCTCAAACCTGAGTCCAGCCCCTCACCTAGCAACCCCTGGTGATGCTCCACCCACTTGAGTATAAAAGATGTCACGGTTGCCTAGCGGTTTAGGAGCTGACCTGGCGGTCATTTATTCATTTATTTAGCCCCCGGGGGGCTAGGGGTTTGCCCTGCTCCAGCCATGCAGCACATCTCGAGTAAAACCAGAATGTTTTATTACCTTGTTTGAATGAACTCTGTCTCGTTGAAACTGTGCACACACACTCTCGCGGTTTGGACTTGTTTCTTATATGATGAAGGACTACTTTTGCACAACTGTCAGTTTGGTTGAGCGGTTACGACACTTGAGCGCCACGCAGGAGAGCGGAGATCGCATCCTGTCAACGGCATCTTTTTTCCCCCCTTTTTTTTAAAGCCTTTTGTTTCGGAGAAATCGGGGTGAGACTAGATATATACATCGACATAATAATACTTTATAATTGTTATTTTTACGTTTTAGTTCAATTTTTAGTGTAATATCGCTCCCAACGCGCAGCCGGCAGAAAACTGTGCACACACACACTCTCTCGCGGGGCGACAGTCTGTACCATCAAGCACCACTGATCGATATATTTTCAGATTAGCAACTTATTTATTTTAAGAATACCTTTCACTTCATCAAAATCTAATCAAAACTTCAGCGTTCTAAATGTAGGTGGTTGTGATTATTTCTTATACGATGAAAGACTGCTTTTTGCATAACTGCCCGGTTGGCCCAGAGGTAGTGAACCGGACTCGTAATCCGAAGGACACGGGTTTGCCTCCCGGTCGCGGCATCCTTTTTTTTTTAAGCCTTTTGTTTTGCAGACCGCCGGCGAAGACACCATCTGCGTGCGTGAGTTGCTGGGAGCTACTGACTTTTGAGGTCCGGGGGTCCGGTCAAAGGTTGCCTCATGCGGATAAATTAACTGGAGACATTCTGTGAACTTTGTTTGTGTGTGGACTGAAGCAGCGATCGCTCCCAAAAGAGCCGCATGCAACGAGCGGAGCTAACACCGCCCGCTCGGAGGAGGAAAAGCTATCATTAGCCTCGAAGGTGGGCTAATGCTAAAAAAAGGAGCTGCAAATGGCGGCGCGCGCAGAGGGCTTTTGGTAAGTTATCTTAAGCTACTAGCACTAACAGTAAGTCAAATGAGTAATAAAAAAGAGCTAATTTTAAAATAACAACATATTAGAGATACTGGCTGTTACAGAGGGCGTAGTTAATGTAAATAGGTCTTTGTAGGGCGTGGCTTTCAGACCTCATTATTCATAAACCGGTCGTTTAGAACGGAAGTGAAATTTGGCAGAATTAGAAAGGGGATATTTTATTATCTAAGCATTATTTTGTGTATAAAATTGACTGAAAATGGTCTGGATAGCCCACAGATAAACCACAAAAAGTTATATATCCTACATTTGGTCCCCTTTAATAGAAAGTCAAGTGACAGGTATTCTTTGACCAAAGCAAGAACTTCCACACTTTCCTTCCCCCCAAGAAGATAAAAGCTATCTTATCCTTTTGTCTTTAGTGATCTTCTAGTGCACATATGTCAAAGTCAAGGTCCGCGGGCCTGATCCGGCTCGCAAATTAATTATCAATGGCCCCCTGGATGATATTTAATTACTATTAGAAACGGCCCGCAGGCCACAGCCGCCCGCTGGTGTTTTGCACGCACCAACACTACATTCCCCACAATGCAACGGTAGTAGGGATGGGGCCGATCTGATCCGGAGTCGTGTCTCATGAACCCAGAGTAATAAGACCCGCCTCACGTCACATTCAGGAAATCCATTTCATAGTTTGCAGCCAGCTACAGCGTGCGGACTGTGAGTAGCACTTTAGCTAACAGCTAACCAACTTTTCCGCAAGACAGCAACGTGCAATTTCTGCAGAGCCATAGCGCCACATTAAACCGCGGTCAGGTTAGTTTTACGTTGGACATTCGAGCTCTGGGGCTTCAGCAGGACGCCACCCTCGCTGAACCGAAACAGGGAGACCGACCGCGGCCAGCTGCGACCAGTCCGACCCGTTGTCTGACCGTCTCGTAGGAGGGACAGGCTGAGAGCGGCTGACCGAAATCAGAGCGCCCGCCCCGGATTGAACAAGAAAAACACACTGCTGAAGCCACGGAGCTCAAATGTTCACTGAGAAGTTGCTAAACTTCATCATAATTAATGAGCAACAGCTATCAGCTGTAGAAAACGAAGGATTTTGCAGCTTGTTCCTTTTAGCCAACAATAAACAATCATAAAAAAGCATATTAATTAAAAATCATAATAAAAGTGTATTAAAAAAAGAAACAAACAACTACATTCTAAAACAATGTAAAATACAAAGTACTAAAAGCAGGAACATGTCTGTGTTGGTTTATGCCAAGAACTTAGCGGATGTAAAGCTATTTAATATTTTATTTAATTAATTTATTTATTCATTCATTTAAAAAAGACAAAATAAAACAAATTCATCAAAAAGAAAACACTTAACGAAAAGAGTGCAAAAAGAAGAAAAAAAATTCTTATATCACCCCCTTATAATAAACATTGATCCAGTCCGGCCCTTGGCTTGTAGCAAATTTGTTTTTTTTGGTCCTCAGTGTACCGTATTCGTCGGCCTATAAGTCGCACCGGAGTATAAGTCGCACCAGCCAAATATGCCAAATTAAATGGAAAAATCAACGTATAGGTCGCACCGGCCTATAAGTCGCACCGGCCTATAGGTCGCACCTCACGTGAGCTGGTGTTTTGCCCAAAATGGACTGGCTGCCAAATTGTTTGGAAGGACTTTTGACAAGATTATCACATTAAAACTACAGTATTTTGTTTTATGTGTCTTCATTAATAAATGAACATTATTTTGGACTGGCTGCCAAATTTTTTGGAAGGACTTTTGACAAGATTATCACATTAAAACTACAGTATTTTGTTTTATGTGTCTTCATTAATAAATGAACATTATTTTGGACTGGCTGCCAAATTTTTTAGAAGGACTTTTGACAAGATTATCACATTAAAACTACAGTATTTTGTTTTATGTGTCTTAATTAATAAATGAACATTATTTTGGACTGGCTGCCAATTTTTTTAGAAGGACTTTTGACAAGATTATCACATTAAAACTACAGTATTTTGTTTTATGTGTCTTAATTAATAAATGAACATTATTTTGGACTGGCTGCCAATTTTTTTAGAAGGACTTTTGACAAGATTATCACATTAAAACTACAGTATTTTGTTTTATGTGTCTTCATTAATAAATGAACATTATTTTGGACTGGCTGCCAAATTTTTTAGAAGGACTTTTGACAAGATTATCACATTAAAACTACAGTATTTTGTTTTATGTGTCTTCATTAATAAATGAACATTATTTTGGACTGGCTGCCAAATTTTTTAGAAGGACTTTTGACAAGATTATCACATTAAAACTACAGTATTTTGTTTTATGTGTCTTAATTAATAAATGAACATTATTTTGGACTGGCTGCCAATTTTTTAGAAGGACTTTTGACAAGATTATCACATTAAAACTACAGTATTTTGTTTTATGTGTCTTAATTAATAAATGAACATTATTTTGGACTGGCTGCCAATTTATTTAGAAGGACTTTTGACAGAAACTTAAAATGATGACAGAAACAGATACTGTATTTATTTTATGGCTTTTATTTATTCATTCAAAACCATTGAAGTCTTCATCTTCTGTGTCACTGCACCATTTTTGGACCAGGCAGATGTCAACAGTGTAGGTACTGTAAAGGGTTTCTTAGCGCCCATAGCGGCCGAAACTGGTACTGCACCATTTTTGGAGCTTTTGACCAAAGTCACATTATGACCAAAATGTTGGAAAAATCGACGTATAAGTCGCACCGGCCTATAAGTCGTAGGGCTTAGAAATGTGGGCAAAAAGGTGCAAAAAGGTGCGACTTATACGCCGGAGAATACGGTATTTGACTTTGACACCCCTGTTCTAGTGTCTAAAGTAAAAGGTAGGGGCACTGTGTTCTTCAACTGAATGACAAAATGAAAATGTGTTTTAAGAACAAAAGCTAATATTACTGCAAGATAGCAGAGCTTTTATTTAGTACTGTTGATTATATTTGTTAGATAACTGAAGCAGAAAAAAGACATTAAGGACAGTGGTAATACTTGATCAGTTACGACTGAATATTCAATGGTGAAAGCCACATTGCAGTTTTTTTGGCTGTAATTTCTAATGTACTGACCTGGGCCATGTTTCTCCCTCTGTACTCTAAAACCATGAGGCTCTGCAGAAAACAGCAGAGGTGAGTTCATGTAATACAGTCAATTATAATAGGCTAGAAAAGAGTCTGTAATGATATTTCTTACTGATGTCCAGAAGGAGGAGAAACTCAGGAGAAGACGAGGTTTAAGTAATCAAGATAGCTTACAAGGATTCAGAAGGCTATCAACAGCCCAATGACAAATCCTGATTTCACTCAGCATTATGTAGGGAGGTAATCAGCCATCATGTTGTGAGAAAAGAAAATTACATTAAACCGAAATTGTCATTACCTTACCAAAAGCAACATAATAATCCCTAAAAACCGACAATGTTGAGTATGCAACTAAAATCTCGGTAACAGGCATTTGGCCTTCAAAGCAATTTTGGGAACTGTTAAAAAATCTGCCAGCTTCATGTGAGGCTATCAGAGTTCTTATCATCTGACGTCTCACATAACATCTAGTCTAATCTTTTGCAAAGGCCAGATGGTTGCAGTGGCCACTGGGGAGAACAAGAAGCCCAGATAAACTGTTTTACAATGTGCAATTAAGGAACGGATAAACTAAATGTTCAACAAAGCCAGGCATTTCCAGACCCTTGGTTTTCAGACTTTGATATGCTAACAACCTGCACTCCTGGGCCAATTTACTGTGCTAAAAACTAGCACACTCACAGACACTTGAACTGCAACTTCAATGGGATATTTTTTATATTAGTATAATGAAAGCAGTAGATAATGCAAAATGTGTGACTACAACTGGGAATCCCTCGATGTGAGTTAAAAATGCAAATTACACAAATCTTATGGGCATTTTCTGTTTGGTTACATACCGACTGATGATTGACTGCTGACGCTTAGAGTTTGTTACCAAAGATGCACTCACAGTTCAGCCTGTTTTGTTCTGCATTAACATTCAACTCAAGATCAGGTAAGGCGCCTGCCCTCTGTGCTTTACTCCAGAGAGCAGGAATCCCCATACACCAAAATGACATTGATATCATCTGCAGGTAAATGACTACCTGACTGCAGGCTAGGGGCTGTTGGGGCATGCTATTCATGTGAATGTATGTGCCGATTTGACTCGAAGAGGTACATAGCTCCATTGGTGTAGTCAAGGAGCCAAAGTTCACTCAGAAATGTGTGGTCCAGGGTCGAGCAGTGCTACAACCTCAGTTAACGCTGAAGGTAGAGTTTCAACATCCACACTCACCTTTTCCTCCAGGCAACTACTTGGATTTCTTTCCATGACATATGACCATATGAACTCTTTCCATCAGCTGACAGAGACCTGATAAGAATGAAGAAAAAGCAAGCAAAAAGGGAAACCTGCTTGGTGTTAAAAAGTAAAATGCAGAGTACTGGCTTAGCAATATACATTATTGAATTTAGTCCTATATAATGGTTTGAAAACATTATAAAAACACTTAAAGAATGTGTCAAAACAGCTGTGAAATACGACAGAAGCAACAATGAATAATTAAATAAATAAATAAACAAAAACAAAAAAAGGATAAAGGCTAGCAGCAGCTAATTGTAACTCCTCAGGTCCAGCCTAAAGCACTTTCAGCAGGAGTAACATAATTAGGAGTGCCCCTATAATGATACTGGTATTGAGCATGATACCAACCTTAAGTACTTGTATTTCACTCAGAAAAAAGCCAAATATTTCAAACCAATGCTTGGTGGTCATTTCCTCTTCCACTTTGCAAGTAATCAATTGTAAAAATGTCCATGGTTTAGAGATATTTTAAGATAAATGTTGGATAAAAATAACCTCTATTTATCTTACTTACCCAAAAAAGTCAGACTCAATGACAGGAGATGATTTTTAACTGGTTTTAATTGCAAGGACAGATTTTCACAACAGGTTACAAAGATGTACAGAAGTTTACATGCATGGAGCCCATGTTCGAGAATCTGCCACAGGCAGTGTAAGAGGCTTCCAACAATGTTCAGTCAGGTCATCTGGACAGTTTCTTGTTTGTTGAGAGACGTTTTGCCTTCCATCCTAAGGGCTTCATCAGTCTGAGAAGTCACAAAAAAACTGTTTTCCCAACTAAGTAGTACACTCCTAGATTGGACCAACCAGCTTGCTGGTGAAAGGATGGTTCCTGGAGGCTGTTGTCTCCACCATCGACTCCTCCACAGCAAAAGTGGTTCAAGACATCAAAGTTCATGCTCAATAATCCAGGTACAGAATCCAACAATGTTCAGTCAGGTCATCTGGACAAGCTGGTTGGTTGCTCCTATGGATCAGCAGCACGGAGGATCAGCAGCACAGAGGATCCTCTGCGGTGACCGGCAGAGCTCAGAGCCGGGGAGATGATGCCCTGCCTGGCCTGAGGGGGGCTCTGAGCTCTGGTGGAGAGGACTGGGGGGACCGGTGGAGCTCCATCTAGCTCACTCTGAATTTTTTTGTCTGCTACCAAGCACAAAAAATGCCTGTACTTCAGCATTAGACCACAGTGTTGTCATTATTGTTTTTAAAATCTTAAAAATAGGTCCAGTCACTCCTCAAGTTCGAGTGATTGCAAATGGCGGATCGGGTTGTTGTGAAAGTTTCTCAAACAACCAGTGACTCCACCCCCGGACCAATCAGTGACCGACAGTGTTCTGACATCACGTTTTAGTGCCGTTCGACACGCTTGGAACCCCAGAGAAAAAGGGACTGAAAAAAAGGGACAGGTTCCATGAACCGTTACTAGTGGAAAAGCCTTGGAACCGTGCCGAGTCGAGTCGAACCGTGCTGTACCGTTACTATTGGAAAAGGACCATAACTTACAACTGTGAAGAACTGCTGCACTGAAGAGACATATTCAGTAAGGAGTTGCTATTTAGAACACATTTTGATATTCACTTTCGCGCATAAATAAATTGTTAAATGTTGACAAATGTGCTCATTAAAGCTGTTATTTTACTGGACTGACTACTGGGAAACTAGTTCACGTCTCAAAACTGTGGAAAAAATGCAAGATTTGTGTTGTGGTCTCACTGACTTTGATTGTTTGAGACCAAATTACCAATAAACCATAAGTACACATTTTGTGCTGCCAGTTGTTGAAAATGACGGCCTATTTGTGTATACATCTTGAACAACTGCATTCATGGCCATGCACATTATTTGTTGCCCACCTTCACCTACATCATGACCAGCTTGATTTGTATTGTGCCAGCCTTAGCAGCTGCTGCCAAGTTTATAATTTAAGTAATTGAAATGCACTTTTGAAATCAAAACAGCTTACCACTCAAGTGTTATATTGACCTGGTTATTTGCCTCAGATGTTTTCTGTAAGAATGGAGGTCCTAGCTGTGGCACCCTGGAGACAGGTTGGAGACAACCATGACACAATTTATATGAGCAGGATGGGTTGAACATGTCTGTGATGACTGACTATTTTGAGAGCAAATCTGCTGTACAAACTTTTTGTACTGGGTATGTAAACCTTTAGTTTTAGTTCAAATGTGCTGCCTATACACTCTCCTAACTCACTGTCATTCACAGTATAACTTGACACTTTTTTAAGAAAAAAATACTTTTAGTAATTAACACTAATTGAATGGAAAATGCATTTTTTAACATATACCAACAAGGTAAGGATTATGCAAATCAACAAAATCAACACCTGCATTTTTTTTTTCAAAGTGTATTTTTTTTGTTTAGACAGGAAAACTAATTTGTTTCCAGGAAAGGGCCAGAATTTAAACTTGTACTGGAACTAGCCGTTCCTTTTTTGTGTGTGTGGCGTCTACATCTGGCTTTTGGCCTACTCTCTAGTGACTGAATATTTTCATGTTAAAGAAGCTGCTGTTAAATCTCAGAGGTTGATGTTATGTAGATCATACCGAGGCAAGAAAAATGTGTGCATCATCAAAAAATAAAATTAAAATAAAAAGCTAATCTCTATACAGTAAATGGGTTTGTTTAATTTTCAACCAAACAGCACCTGTCCATGTTTTCTGCAGACTTATCTTATTAGACACAGAGAAGACTAATATCCCTCTACTGCCTTATTTTATTCAAATTTCTTTTATCTCTCTCTCTAGCAAATTCCTATTATAAAAAAGAGTTTTAACACTTATTGGGTTTACACTGAAGATAGGGCACAGTTTTCACTAATTAGATTCTTGGAATGCATCACATGACCTTTAAACCTACAAAACTTTGACTCTTTTCCACGATGTCTGGGATGATGAGTCAAGAGCTCTTTAACACACATACATTTTCCCCTATTTTTCTTACGTTTACATAATTTTAAAAGGACTACGAAAATATATGATAAGTTAAGACCTATTTCATGTTTTTTATTAACTCTTTTTTCAACACAAAGTTATCAAATGTCAGTACAGTATTGTACAGTTATGGCACAATGTCAATGGGTAGAACTAGGGGTTTACTGACATAATTACTCATTTTTGAACATCTTTGCACAAAACAGAAAGGCAAAAAGATGAATGGTTGTTTAAAAGGACATACAGTGCATCTATCCATCCATCTCTGTTTCTTCCGTATTAATGTTGGGGAGTAGTTTGCCAGAGTTTCCCAGAATGATCGCCAGTTCATCACAGGGCCACATGGAGACCAACAAGACACACAACCACACACACTCAAACTCACTAGAGTCTACAATCAGCTTGAAATGCAGTTTGTTGACTGTTGGAGGAAGCCAGAGCACCCGTGCAAACGTAACCCAGAAAGACCCTGGACTTGAATCTGGGGGTGAAGTAGCAACAACCGCAAGGTGAAGGAAAGATGTGTGTTGGATTGTTTTTTTATTTGAAATTATACATTTGTGCTTCTGTTTAGAGTATGAACCCATTAATGTTCTCCAACAAGTCAATTTGATCATTTTCAAGAGAAAAAGCTAAATGAATGTTTGGAGATGGTATGATTTTATCTTGCACTGTATAAGAAATATTCATCCATTCATTATCTTTTACCCGCTTCTTCCTGTTCGGGTTGTGGGAGTCACAGGTGCCCGTATACAGCAGTCACTGTGTGAGAGGTGGGGTACATCCTGGACAGGTCTCAAGTAAATCACATGGACACAGAGACAAATGAGACAAACAGCATTCACTCTCTCACTCACATCTATGGGCAATTTAGAGTTACCAATCAGTCTAACATGCATGTTTTTGGTCTGTACGAGGAAACCAGAGTACCCGGAGAAAACCCACTTGTGCACGGAGCGAACATGCAAACTTCACCCAGAAATTCTACAAAGTTAAGTCAGGTCAGGTCCTCTGGACATTTTTTTTTATTTTTATTTTTAAACGTTTTGTCTTTCATCCAAAATACTTCTTCAGTTAGAGGAGCCACAACAAACTCAGTTTTATAAATAACACCTCCACATAAGCTATGTTAACATGGACATAAATAATCGGATTAAACGGCCATTCAGAATAAAAATGTGTCATGTAAACACCTTTTTTCTGTTTATTCTTTGTTGATTCAGCTCAATCCGAATGGATTTGTAATCAGAATGATAGGGGTGGTTTATGCCGATTCATAATCTGAACGGTGTGAGTGTAAACACTTAATCTGATCATTTTATTCTGATTGTGGAAATCGTTGGTTACGTATTGTAACCCCAGATTCTATGAGTATAAGTGTAACCCTTTAGAGCCGTCGCTATGGGTAAATCCCTCCGCGTCGCACGCGCACTGAAAACTTTAGTCCACGCCCACCTACTGTGTGGGCCCCACCCCGTCCGTCTAAAATACAGTGACGCGGAAAAATCGCCTCCCAAATAGCTTTGTTCAGCCATTTAGGAACCAGTGAGGCCCATGGTCTAAAGGGCTACGCTTATACTTATAGAAATGAGGGTTACAATACGTAACCAATATTCTATTTTGTATAAGCTCTACCCTTTAGAGCCATCGCTATGGGTTAAAGGTGGAGCAGGATGTAGTCTATGCCTCACTGGGTCCATCCAGACACTAGCACAAAGCACCTACTCGCACAAACTCATTTCATCACTCAGCCTTCTGAAAGCGTAATTCCGCGCTCCATGCACCACAGCGCACCAGAGAGGAACAAATCTCTGGTGAAGAAGACTGAGATAACAGGCCTGCAGACCTGCAGCTACGGACTGAGACAGGCACAGACCTGTAGCTGAGACAAAGACAATGAGTAGCGCAAGCCAAAAATTCTCACTCAATCTCTTGTGTGCGTGATTGTGCATATCATGCATAACAACGCACCAGAGAACAATGAATAAACTCTGAAAAGAGGAGAAAGAACTGAGATAACAAATCTGCTACAAAGAGTGAAAACAGTGAGCAAAGAAGGACGACACTTCCTCACTCAGCCGTCCGCGTGCGTAATTACGTACTCTCTGCGCAACAGTGCACCAGAGAAAAGGAATGAACTCTGGTGAAGGACCAAAACAGAGAGGGCAGAACTGTTGCTGAAAGCAGTGAACAGAACAGGTCAGCACTTCATCGTGATGAACAAATCAGTAACACAACAGTCATGAACTGTGACTGATAATAAAAAACATCTCACACTGCGCTTGCATGCAAGCAAATGTA
This sequence comes from Garcialebias charrua, assembly GCA_038048925.1. Lineage (NCBI taxonomy): Eukaryota > Metazoa > Chordata > Actinopteri > Cyprinodontiformes > Rivulidae > Garcialebias > Garcialebias charrua. Next base: position 9,093 of record JBBPBX010017670.1, on the reverse strand, counting down.
AGCTCAGCTGAAACACTCTATGGAAAATTAAATACTCATTGGCCCTCATTCACGAAAATTTTCGTATTTTTATCCTAAATTTCTCCTACTTCTGTGCGTACGAAGCGTTCGTACGAACATGCCACGTCAGATTCAACAAAGTCTTCTATCCACAGGAAACGTGTGTAAACGGGTTGCGTAAAGTTGATGAATCCCACCTGTTCCATCCACCTGCGCGTGCTCGCGGAGAGGTCATTTACATAATTCCCACCCCTCAAAACACCATATAAGGCCACGTTTCCTGCCTTTTGACAGCAGGAAGTGTCCATTCATTCTAAATCAGGAAGTAAAAAGAAGGACTTCACGCGTTCGGAGATTGAAGTTCTGCTCTGCACCGCTACCCCCCACCCCCCACCCCCGCAAGTGTCGGATGGTCAAATATCTTTAATTTTAGTGTACTGTGTTACATTATAGTTTCACTTATTCAGAAGAGCGCACCGCTACCCCCCACCCCCCCGCAAGTGTCGGATGTGTTTTTGAACAGAAGCATTTTAAAATGTCTCGAAACTACAGTTAACTTCATATTAATATTGTAGTGCATATGTTGTGTGTCCCGTGGGTCGTACAGTATCAGAAATCAAGAATAAATGGTTTGATCTGAAAATGGCTTCAAACAAACGTCTCGCCGCAGCACGGACAGGAGGTGGTCAAGGAATAGTCTGCGAGATGGATGGACAATAAATGCCACGCTGCGCAGACGCGTGCCAACATGTTTTGCAGCACAAATGAGTCATGCGCGCTCGTCATCGCGCAACCACATTCTGCAGGTTATATTTCGAATCAGATATAATAATCTATTGCTCCGATGGTGTTTGGCACAGCAGTCCAGCAATAGCATGAAAATCAGTCTTAATTCGTACTTGTTCTGCGGCGGTGTATGGGAATTTTATGTACCTGGGTGTTAATATGAGGAGCGGCTTTGATGACCAAGGGGAGCGCACGACTCACTGAAGCCTGCGCGACACACCAGACAAATTAAACTTAAAATTATAATTCTAATTCAAACAGAATAACCTATTGTCAAGAATAATTATGGTGCGTGATTTTTTTAAACCCAAAATATTTTCTAAATAACGAAATATGAAGTTATTCGTGGAGAAGATCCGTCTGGATGACAGCAGACTGACGCTCCTAAAATATACGACAGGTCCGGACCACTCGTAAATTTTGTTCGTATCTGAAAAAAATCGTAGGATACGAAAACATTGTTGAATGCCGCAAATGATCCTAAATCACTCGTACGCACAGTTTAAGAACAAATCTGTGCGTACGAACGGTTCTTGAATGAGGGCCATTCTGACCAAACCCTGAGAACAGAATGCATTATGGAGAATGTGTAAGCATCATGTAAATAAAGATGAATAAATGAGCATGGCGATGGCCACGCAGCCGTCGAGCAGATGTTTTCCATCGACATCCCTCAATGCAGGGCCGTGGAAGATGAGATCGTTCTCGTGGCCTGAACATGCAAATTTTCTGGAGATTCTGTTCCAGAAGCTCTATAATCCTCCGAATATCCTCACACAGCCAGGGAGAAGACACTGTGTGCACAGGGAGCGTCCTGCTGAACTGTCTTTGTAAGGCACAACAGGCGCTGAAAGATGTTGCCTTTTCCTCAGAGTTATGAGGAGGGGAATGAAAAACTGTCCAGAATGATCGTTCTCGATCTGAATGAACTGATGATGCTTTTCAGGTGAAAGCAGGATTAGGACGCAGTGTGGCTGAGCTGTCGTCAGGCTGAAACTTGAGGCATGAGGGAGTAACAGAGAGCAGATAATCACTCACTCTCTTTGCAGATGTCAGAGCCAATAGCAGGACTGTTTTAAAAACAGAAATTTAAATGGCACCTCATTTAAAGACGCTAACAGAGCTTTAACCAGGGTGCGTAACGCCAATGTTAAATCTCACTGATGGGTGAGTGGGCGTGTCATAGGCCTTTGCCTCCGTACACCTTCCAGAAGATGCTTCATCAGTGGGTGATCAAAGGCTGTTCTGTCACCGAAACCTTCATGACAGGAAGATAAAGCTGTAGCATATGTTTTTATTGTGCTAAGAGCTAAATTTCTATCCATCAGTTGCTGCAGAATGACAGTACACAACCTGTTTGAGATGAGGTGACCTCCACGCCTTTTCAGCGCACCAACGCTGAAACGCTACCCACTTTGATGCGTAGAACGCTGTGGTAGACGCGGCTCGTGCGTCTTGGATCGTTCGTACCACATCTGGTGCGAGACCCATGTTTACTAAGGGATTCCGTTCAGCATCCAAAACCAGAGGTGCTGGCCTATTCCCGGGTAGTTCATGATTGTACCCCCCACCTGGAGGAGCGCATCCCACCTCTGTGGGAGCTTTCACGGCCGGTCCGATACCAGCTGCTGCAGATTCAGAACCCATTGGGCATTCTTCCGCTCAGGGCCATGAGTATGACTGACAGCTCCTCCCCCTAGACTCGGTCCATGACGCATAGGATACGCGGAACCGAAGAGAACGCATATAAGATCTTTTTGGACCACGGGCTGTGCGCAAAAAACGTCCACTCCTAGGGTTGGATTGTCCCGTGGACTCAACGAGAACCACAACTGACACTGGGCATTCTCCCATGTCGTGAACAAATCTACCGTCGCCCAGCCAAAAACGGTCCAGATCTGAAAACCAGATTGGGGTCAAGAGTCCAGCCCCCGTGGCGAGGGCCGCCCCTCAACAATATTTCCGCCCCTCTGTCTAGGACACCGGGGATGTACACTGCTTTATCGATAGCAGGTGTTGTTGTGTCCAGTATAGCAGCTATCTCACAAATGTTGTAGTTGAGCTGACTGGACACTGCCCTGGCAATTGATGTACATTGCTGCCACCTTGTTGCTGATGAAGACTCCCTCTGACAGAATGAGGGGTTTTTCCTACATAGGGAGGAACAGAGATCATCCATCTCTTCTGACGCATAGGATCTATGCGCAGGCTGGCAAACCAGCGCTGGATCCGTCTCATATGGAGTAAGCCGAGCTGTACGACCACGTGTCTTGCTGACATCATTCCCAGGAGGCGCATGAAAGTCAGGGCTATCACAACTTTGTTGAGTTGACACGACCGAGCTGAGCTGTCAGAGCATCAGCTCTCTGCTGTGATAACCGGACTCTCATTGTGTTTGAGTTTGGCTCCGCTTCCAGATAGCAATCATCTGGGACGGAAGAACAGAACTTTTGTCCCGGTTTACTGAAAAAAACCCAGGTTTAGCAGATATTCTGCTAAAAACCTGGTCTGTGGCAGCTTCCTCTCTGGATCTGGCTAACAGGTCGTCCCGCAGATCCAGGGAGGTGAATCAGTCATTCTGGTGAACGTTCTCCAGCAGCTGTTTGATTGTCAGCATGTGGAATTGTCCCTCCATAATCGATTTGTTGAACATGGACAGATCGAGCAGCATCATTTTAACTGACATGAAGGAAAAATGCTTTGTAACATGGTCTGAGCTGTAGCACCTCTTATGCCTGGTACCCACCATACTTTTCAGAACGCTCCTGCCGCCCCCTTTTGGCCGCTTGTCACTGATGCCGGGCACCCACGGGGACACGTCTGATGATGCGCACTAGAGGGAGGCAGAGGGTCATCAGTTGTTGTGTTTTCATGCTGCTGGCAGATAAAATCAGCAACACGTGACCCCCGCTCCTACTGGAGTGGGTTTTCTACAAGCCGAACTGCAGCTCAGACAGTCTTTGTTGAGATAAAAATGTTTTTTTTATGTTTGGGGTGATCGTACGTTGAGCAGACAGCAGCAACTGTTTAAAATGTCAAGATTCTTACCGGAGTCTGGTTCCATTCATGGAGGCTGATGAGGTAAGTTTAAAAAGTCCAAAAAAAGTCCTGTTGTCGTTGCGTCATCACATAGCAGAGGCTCTCCTGATTGGTTGCTGGACGCGTCGAGCAACGTCGAGCCGCAAAAACATCAACTTTTGAGACTTTGGCGGCTCGACGCTGCTCAACGCGCAGGTTGTTTCGGACGCGCGCGTGCGTGGAAATGAACTGCCGCGTGCTGGCGCGCCGCTTCAAATACTCAAAACTCGCCGCTTCACGGTTCGCCGCGCTTCGACGCGTCTGCACATAGACTTTCAATGTAAACCGACAGTTTCAGCCGCCCGACATGGGTCCGGTGGGTAACCGGCATTAAACAACTGTTTAGAGGAGGCTGGCTCGTTATTTGTGGGGAATGTGTGATGCAGAGAGGCCGCTGTCAGATCAGCTGATCTGACAGGTAGGCTGGGGGAAGATGAGGATTTGCTCTCTGAGAGATGTTTCGTTTTATTTCAGAACACACATCTTTAAAACACACACTCCCCCCAAGGAGTCATTTGGACATGCTTTCCTGGAGGGACTGGTTGCTGGTCCATCCCGGAAGTCTTGGCCCCGAAATGCCTCCGTAGGGCTTGGCTCCAGTGGAGGAACCGAGGGAAAACTCTGCTCTGTAAACCATCCACTCTGGTGATGGTGGCGAAGGTGGAGACGAGATCCATCATCTTGCTGGCCCAGTTGCAGCCTCAATCCAGTGTGACGTCACAGCTGGAAAGGAGGGCCAGACAGGGTCTGGGCGACGAGCTGGGACAGCACCAAAAAATCCTTCCCGCCAGATCATCCGATGGGGCGGAGAAGAAAGGGACAGAAAAGGTCCCTTAGTGCTAGCTCAGCCTCCTGATTTATGCTGGGCAGTTTCAGGAGGGGAGCGCCTGCTGCTGTTAGCGGAGCGGTCACCAGCGTAGGAAAAAACCCTGAGGTGGTTGGGCGTTCGCTCGAACCATGCCTCATAGGATGTTTTGGGGCAGCGCCAAAAAAGCCTTCCCGCCAGATCATCCGATGGGGCAGAGAAGGAAGAGGAACAGAAAATATCCCTTAGCACTAGCTCAGCCTCCTGATTATGCCGGGCAGTTTCAGGAGGGGAGTGCCTGCAGCTGTTAGCGGAGCGGTCACCGATGTATGAAAAAAACCCAAGGTGGTTTTAACTAAATAAATAAAGACACCTGTTAGCCATGCCATGTTGTCCTCCAGAAAGGAAGAGGCAGTGGGGACTACTGCTAGCATCGCATTAGCAGGCCCTAATAGCGCTAACAGCAGATGTACGCTTTCTGTAGCCTTTCATGTAGAAAACAACGCCACAAAGAACCGTTTTCTTCCTGGTCGTGGTTTAAAATAATAGATAAAGACATTGCTCACCACTGAAGAGGCTTCCCGGTGACATTGTTAGCCGTTGCTACTCTGCTCTCCAAGAGGGGAGAATTGTGCAGCCAGCTAACATCGCCTAAGCAGGCCCTAATAGCGCTAACAGCAAATGTGCACTTTCTGTAGCTTTTCATGCAGGAAACAAGGCCACAAAGAACCGCTTTCTTCCTGATCGTGGTTTAAATAAATAAATAAAGACATCACTCACCGTTGAAAGGGCTTCCTGGTGACATTGTTAGCCACCGCTACTCTGCTCCCCAAGAGGGGAGAAATCATGCGGCTAGCTAGCATCGCCTTTTCTGGAGGAATCGTCCGATTCACTCTGCGGTTCTGTCGAGAACAAAAGGCGATGGCGTCGTTCAGCGAGTAGTTTTAAGCCACAGAGCCAAAAAACCCTCGACATTAGCCTGTAGCTTGTCAGCCTGAAAAGGGCTGCCCGTCTGCCTCTCTTCTGGAAAAAAGAGCTCACAGGGACGGTAGCAGGAGGCGGGGTGGGTGGGGTCGGGACTGAACGACGACTTATCTTCTTCTTCAAAGTGTTCAGTGCTTGATGGCTGAAAAAATTTGGGAGGCGATTTTTCCGTGTCACCATATTTTATACGGATGGGGTGGGGCCCACACAGTAGGTGGGTGTGGACTAAAGTTTTCAGTGCACGCGTGGAGGGATTTACCCATAGCGACGGCTCTGAAGGCCGGAGCTTATACGAAAGAGAACTAACCTGAATGTGCATGTGCGACCTGTCATCTTCTTCTTCTTCTTCTTCTTCCGTGAGGTTTAACGGCAGCTTACGCGACCTGTCATCCTCACGTATTTTTGCCTGACTAAATGCTAATATGTTGGGGAAGCAAAACTGATCGGTGAGTGACACAACATTTCTACTAGAAACTTTGAAAGAGCTCAAAATGATCTGTATTACCTGTGCAGTATCATCTCCACCGTCATTAAAACCTGTCGCGGGTCCATTTTGGGCGCTCAGGTTTGTTTACATTAATCCTGGAAGTAAAACTTTTTCTTCTGTGTAATTTTTTTAAAGAAAAGTTTACCACTCTGCGCATGTCAAGCCTACTATTCAGAACAAAGCCCGCTGCATGTAAACGCTCGTTGAGAAAGGATTATGACCATGTAAACGATACATTCAGATTATTTAATACGAATACATTTCAATCCGATCTAAGTATTTTGCGCATGTAAACATAGCAATAGTGGGTCAACCATTTCAACAAAAAGAAACTATCCAGAGGACCTGACTTAACTTTTTTAGATTTTTCTATCTGGATTATTGAGCATGCATCAGGATGTTTTGATCCACCCAGAAAGGTCCCAGGCCAGGATTTGAACCGGTGACCTTCTCGCTGAGAGCCAACAGATCTACCAACTATATTAATATACCTTTGTTGTACAACTTTGCCAAATGGCATTGCACCACATAATATTTCCAAAAATATATGTTTTTAAACATTAATTTGTTTGTTTCTATTAAAAAATACCATCAAATTGTTCCTATGCTCGTAGAAAATTATGTGCAGTAGAAGGATATACAGTATTCAGTTTTGTTCTGACTTTTAATCTACACGTGGCATTTTAGCAGCTCAGTCGTAACCAAAATGTCATTAATATTAACATTGTACGTTTTCAGAAGTTTCTTTAGAGCATCTTTCACAATTTGAGCAAACACATCAACCTCTTCACTGCTTTGTTCAATAAGGAGAAGTCCACTAACAGGAAGCAGTGATCTTTTCAAGTAATAGATTGTATTTATTGACACATCCCTCAGATATGGACCCAGACAGAATGTGACCCTCAGACAGGGCAGTGTGTTGTCCTCTGGTAGGGAAGTCTCATCTGAAGGATCAGTCTGGAGCTCACTCAGGCACAGATTAATATTTAATTTTCATTACACTTATTTGCTTACACTTATTTGCCTGGAAGTTATTAGTTTTTTTTTATTGCATTAGTTTTTAATCAATAAACTCAAGGTGTTCCTTCCATTTTTCTGTTTCAGATCAATCTTCATCGATTAACTTTTGTTTCCTTCCAAAGCCGTGTTCCCTCCCTTCGTGTGTCATTGCTGGTTTACCTCCTCTCGGCTTTCCGTCTCACTCTTCTGTGCCTCTGTCTCCCTGCTGGTGTTTTTCTGAAACATAACAAGGTCTGGGGCTGTGCGTGTGCACGGATGCTCTGGCTGCACTAGAGATGGCTTCTTGTGTGGTCCCCTGGCAAACTTTATGATTTATTCAGCTAAAGGCAGAGGAGCACGACCCCCAGTGACCACAGAAAGAGAGCTGCACGTGGGTTTAATGATTTTACCACAAAAATGTCTGCTATGGCTCGGCTTGCTCAAAGCCCAGAGGCACCCTCCTTCAGGACCCACCACCCCTACCAGCTGAATGGATGAGGAGTTAGGGGGGCTGAATAGAGAGCCTGTCCGACCGACCTATGTCAATTACATGTCAAGATACAGGATTAGGCGAACTGACAGAAAGCTACATCCGCTTGTTTTGAACTTCTGTCTTCCAGTTTATCTCGAGTGATTCCTCTGTAAAGACAGTTTTTCTTTGAGATTGCTTTTTATCTTCCCTGTCCCCCCTTGCGTCTTAATTCCTGTGAAAGATTTCAGCGGTGTTACTGCAACGTGGACACTGAATGATCCAACCAAGCTTTCAAGAACAAAATGAGAGGCAGAAATAATAAGGAAAGAATAAGAGGAAATGAAGCTTTTAGGAGATGTGAGGGGGTGTCATTTGACATGTTTTTCTGTGCTGTTTGTTGTCTGCTTGGATCAGAACAGTCACTGCTGGGGACTTGGATCTGGACACTTCTCTCGGCGCTGCTTTTCTCTATTTGGCTGCGGCTCCTCAGAACAAAATGATGTCATTCACAGGGATTTGTGGGAAGGAACCGGAGAAAACCCACGCAAACACGAGAAGAACATGCAAACTCCCTACAGAGAGACCCCAGGTCAAAACCGCAGATTGAACGCTGTACCTTCTTGCTGTGTGGCAACAGTGCTACCCATTAATCCATTGTGCTGTCAATAATATATGTTAAAATATTTTTATTAAATTCCATTCATGCAATTAAATTTACTTTCATTATTGCCCACAATAATAAACGGTGTGTAGTCATGTAATTCCTTGTATGTCTTTGTTTGTTAGCAACATATCTCATTAACCACTTGATGGATTTTATTGAAACCCCCTTGACTCAGTGGATAAACATCTACAACTGACTGATCTTTGGCATCAAGCCAATTGAGAAGGTCAATAGAGCTAATCCACTTTAGCAAACTCAAAATGGCTTTAATCCAAACAATGTTGAGCTAAAATTTGTTGGTAGCTGAGAGTCTTGCCCAACTCGTCCTCTGAACACTAATAGATCAGCACAAGCTTTGAAACTACGGCATTATGTTGTCATTAGCCCATTTTGTCTGTAAGCAAAATATCTCAGGGATCACCTGGACAGATTTTTAATGATTTTTCTTCTTCTTCTTTTTTGTTGTAAATTAATCATTGGATTTCTGTTTATGTTTATAATTGATTGTTTTTTCAAGTCAACTCAATTCAAAATCATCATTGAAGTCATCTTGTCTCCTCCTAATTGCACGATCAAGAACCACTGCATCAACCTCTCTAGTCCCATTAGCGAAACAAAGAGTCACAAATCTGGGAGTGATAATGGATCCTTCCATGAAACTTAACTGTCATGTAAACATGATTGTTAAATAAAAAAAATTTTGGTTGAGGCAAGTGTCTAAATTGAAGCTCATACTGTCCAAAACTAACCTTGAGACAGTATTACATGCTTTCATAACATCCAGGCTCGATTACTGTAATGCTCTTCTTTTTGAATCA
>JBBPBX010017669.1:0-37888 GCA_038048925.1 Garcialebias charrua | reverse complement strand
CAAAACCGGGGTGGTCCCGAAAGGGACCCCCGAGCTGTGGACCTGCTCCTCCTGCACCTCAGACGGAACAGTCCAAGATCAGAAAACAATCACAAAAGTCCCAGAAAAAAAGGCCCTAAACCTATGAATGCAGAAGATTCAGAGATACTACGTCTGATGGTAGAAAATTTCAAAAAAACAAACAAGGATAACCAGCCTGGGGCAATATGCAGCACTGTCGTTGACAAACACTCCGAGCGGACAGATAACAACGTTGTAATAGACGCTGACAGCCACCCTGACATCGTTGTTACAGATTACGAGAGCCCTTTATCAGAAAATGGGAAAAACTCTGTAGTGATACAACCTTGGGTTTTGAAACACTTCTCTGATCGCTCTCAGTAATGAACTTTTTTGGGAGTTATTCCTGAAGGGACAATAATACTTTTATTACATTTACTTTGAATCAAACATTACAAATTAAGTCATCCAGAGACTTCTTTTATTTTGTGTTAATTCAAAGTTCATCAATGAATAATTTGTGTTATTTGTATAAGCATTAGTGCAGTTAATGTTTGATAGTCAAGGACTATTTAATTCAAACTGGACATTTTCTCAAAATGTTATTCATGAAGGATTTCTCCTCAAACCTACAGTGAAGATTCAGTGACGCTGTTTATCTCATTTTAGTTTGAGCTCAGGACAATCTCCTCAGAAGAAACTTTTGTTTTTGTCCTAATTAATAATCAGATGAATAATATCTGTTTTTGCTATTATCATTAACATAGGTCCCATATGTGATGCTTAATGACGTTGTTTTAATCAAACCAACAGTATTTTGCTTAAAGTGTTAAGGCAAAGGAATCAGTTTTATCATAAAATGCTGACATCTGAAACTAACACTTTATCTTTCTGACAAACTAATCTTTTGACCCCCTTTCAACGTGTTGATGTCATTCTCACATCAACTTCTGATGCCATCCGGCCAATCAGAAAATAACACGTTTTCTGGGTCACGTTTCAGTTAAAACCTTCACATCTAACTTCTCTTCAGTAGTTGCTGGAAGAAAGTTGACATGAATTGACTTTCTCTTTGAAGCTGAGAACTTGGACCAAGCGTCAACGGTCCAGTTCAACAGCCGAGTTAATAGCAAGACTGCTGTTAACTCACCTGAGCTTCTAAGCTCCGACCACAATGAGTGTTCACATCCAAGAACACTTTTACTCTTGAAACATCAACCAGACTACGTTACTTCAGTGGGTCAAAGGCGGACGTGAGAAGCTACAATCTAAACAGACTGACCTCTCCGGACTTCAAGGATCGATCCATTCTTGGTAGACCGTCAAAAGGTAACGAGTCGCTGATTGTTTACACACCGGACATACGGTACGTCCAGCTGGAGATCGCACGGGGAACGTGTCATGTTCTGGTTATAAACATTCAAGATAGTTCACCCCTTCTTTTCCACCTTTCCTCCTTCTTATGCTAAAAACTTCCCTTTAAACTTTATATCTGTTGTCAGCAACAAACTAAGTTAAGAGTACCTGCAGAAGAAGTAATGTCATCTTTTACTTGTCTGTTGTTCAAAATTTAAATCTGTCGATAGTTAGTTATAGGAAATTCGATCGATCCAAACATGTACAAATGTGTGGTGTAATTTAATGATTTGTTAATTAAATGATTCAGTTCATAAATTGACGTTTCATGTCTTTACATTCTCACCTCCAAGGCACAGAATTATAGGTATTAATCTAAAAAGAGAGAACTCGTGAATATTGATGATAAGTTTGTCAGGTGAAAACCTGATCGATCAATCTATCATCTGGAATATTGTACGGTCAGCAAAACTGACCGCTGCGATATCCCTACATAATGGTGGCCCGTAAAGGTCTCTAGAAAGTTTAATATTTAATATTTCTGTACTTTACATGTTGGCATAAAATTTTGTCCAAGTTTGTAGACTCAAAAAAGGATAGTTTTTGGCTGCAAAGTGTGTCATGGCTACAGGAAACTGCTGGTTAATGTCATTTGAGGCTGAGAAATTGTCTTTACTCCACTTTCAAACGTTTGTTGAAGTTTTGGGGTTAAAATTTGATGTTGCTGTGTGGTTCTGGTTCTGAGTCGTTTGGACTCTTTGCTGACGTGTCACAGATAAAAGCGCATCTACGTTTGACCGCCGTGTCAAAACTGTGCCTATAAGAGCTTCATGGTTCATCTGAAAATTGCTGTCGAGTGGTATCGTTACATTTTAAGCAGGAATAATAGCATTTTGTGTCTGAAGCTGTCGGATCTGGTTCTGGACCCGGTCCATTTGTTAGCTCTGACGTGTTGTAGTCGATTAGATACGGATACAGTCCGTGTTGGCGACATTTATTTTGCTATTTTTACTAGGCGCAGCTTGGTAGAACTGTTCGGATGTGAAACGGTATTTTCACAGAATTTTTGAGGTGTATTTTAAGCGTTTTATGAGTTGAAAAAGAGTCTTGTTTGTGAAGTTATGCTGACGCTAACATCTTTTTACGTGCTGTGATTGGTTCAAAGGGATCACGTGAAACGCGATGCTGGTCGACAAATTTCAGTTTTGTTCACACAATTCTGACAGATTATCGGGCTCGTTTCATTTCTATGCATGAAATATCGTCAGAAACTGTTTAAATGCTGTGTTTTGAGATATTTACTAGTGTTTAGGACCGATTGAAAAGTCCGTTCGTACAAACGTCCGACTGCACGCACGTCCCTAAATGCAACACTAACGACATGTCAACGGAAGTGACGTAACCCCGATAGAGAAAAAAAGGAAAAAGATCGTTTTTTTTTAATATCTAAAAGTTCACAGAACTTGTTCTAAACATTTTAAACAAATCCATTCGTTTCTTAAATGTACGTTTGTTTAAGCTATTGTCACATCCAGGCTAAAACTCATCCCAAAAGTTGACGTTTAACCGTTTTAGTTTGAAGCTACGGCTACTGCTAGAGGTAGTCAATGCGGCCTTAGAGTGAACAGCGCCTCTATAGCGGCCAGGAAGAGTAATTACAGTCACATTGTGGTAAATTTAAGCAGCAATCTGCTGGTTAAAAGAAAGAGAACAGGAATAATTTAACACAGAATACGTGCAAACCTCTGCATTTACTTTAAAACAACATCTTTTAAAGTTATTCTGTGCACTCCAGTTTATTTTAAATAAAAAGTTTAAAATAACAAACAGAAAGCCTCTTTTGACTTGATTTTTCACAAAAAATAAAAACAAAGATAGCAGAACAAATTTGGCAATGTCACAGAACAACAAATTACTAAGAATCACTGATTTTTATTTAGAATAACATTAACATAATGTTATGCTGTGCACAACCAAACAACAGTTTATTTTAAATAAAAAAATATTTAAAATGACATACAAGAAATCCTATTTTCACTCCTGATAACTGTCAAAATACAGCAACAAAACAGTTTCACAATGAAACTGAAAAACATTCTTTTAAGGCATGATAGAACAGCATCCTGGGAACATTTTAGTGTGAATATTGCATTTATTTCAAATCTTTTGATAAGCGTTTGAGTAAGTAAAACGGAAATCATGCTTGTGTTAGTTAGTAACTGTTGTTAAAAAATAAGTTCTATTTAAAGTTAACACTGCTTGCATTTAACTTTTTCAAGTTCATTAAGGGTAAAGCCTGAAAGGAAGGTACTTATGAATAAGGATACTTATTACACAGTGATGGGGAGTGGTGGCGCAGAGGTTAAGAAGGTGAGCTTGTGATCGGAAGATCGCCGGTTCAAGCCCCGGTACCGACAACAGCAAAAAGATGTGGGTGGGACAGGTGAAGCGGTCACACATGTCTCCACCCTCATCTGCCCCACTCTGAGCCCTTGAGCAAGGCCCTTAACCCACACCATCTGCTCCCCCGGGAACCCTAAATATCAGCTCTCTGCTCCACACAGAGAGCTGTGGTAGCCCGGTGGTCTGTGGTTGTGTCAGGAAGGGCATCCGGCGTAAAAACAATTGCCAAGTCTTCATGCGACTAGTTCGCTGTGGTGACCCCTAACGAAGGGAGAAGCCGAAAGAAAAAAAAAAAAAAAAAAGAAAGAAAATTACACAGTGAAACACTTAAACCAGAAAGCTGGTTAGTTTGATTGACTCGCCGTTAAACTGAAAGAAAAGATTTATTTGCACACATTAAATTAAGAACCGTCTTGTTGATTTTTCACAAGAATCAATACAAAGATGGAAGTTCAAAAAGTTGCGCGTCCAAGGTTTAGGAAGTATGAGCATCTTGTTGACTCATACAACAAAGGGTGCCAACTGGAACCCCCAAGCCAAGGACCTGCTCCCCTTGCACTTCGCACAGAGAGAGAATCTGTCTCAAAGCATGGTGACTACTCAGCTGCTCTTAATGTCTTGCAGAAAAAAGGTGAACATCCTTTGATGTATTTTGACAGGATTCTCCAGGCGTATCAAGGTGACATAAAGGAACCGGGCCTGGAAGAACAGGTACTTTTCAGGGTTGCTTTCAGCAAAAATCTCCTCCCGGAGATAAGATCTGAGCTGTGCACCATGGGTTTGTATAAAAAGCAAACCATGGAAGAAATAAAGCAGTGCGCTGTGAATGTTTTCGAAGCTCACCTGCAAAGTGAGACGCCCTTACAGGTGTCCCCAGGTGAGTTGGAAGAAGCTCCCGCTAAGCATGGTGGATGCCTAGCTGCAAAGCACATCTTGCAAGAGAAAGATGAACACCCATTACTGTTCTGCGATAGAATTAAAAAAGCATATTTTGGTGACCAAAATGAACCAGACATGCAGGAAGATGAAAATTTCAAACTTCTTTTCAGCTTCAATCTCCACCCCACGCTGAGAAAAGTTCTACACCTCACGTGTTATTACAAAAACACCATCGATGAAATAAAAGAGTGCGCTATAAATGTTTTTGAAGCTCACATGCAAAGCCAAACACCCTCAGAGGTGTGCCCAGGTCAAAAGGTCAAACCCCAGTCGCTAAAAATAGAAGAGGTTCCCTCTTCTACGGAAAGCGAGGATAAACAAGATGTTCAAACCAACAAACAACGAAATGTTGGTGCCAACTGGAACAGTGACTCAAAGTGGTTTAAACGGAGCTCTGCTCATGTAGCTACTCAGATAGATAAATCTGAGACAGGCACAATACCACAAAAGGGAGATGTCCACTCTACGAAAAACCCAAAGAGGTTTGTTCAGAGCCAAGGACCTGCTCCTCCTCCTGCACCTCGAATGCAACAGTTCGAGACATGCAAGGAGTCACAAATGCTCCAGAAAAAAGGCACAACACCTCTGCGCTCGGAAGAGACAGAGGAAGTAAGTTGTTTGTTAGAAGATTTGAATGTTACAGTGGTTGACCAACCTGATACAATGAGTGGCATTATCATTGATAATAACACAAACATCATTGTCCAACCTGGTGGAGCGATGTGCAGCACTGTCTTTCACAAAAACTCAGAGCACACAGCTTTCAACAATAATAACATTGAGGACAATAACAACAACATTGCCAAAGATGCTGACAGCAAACAAAATGCTGACAGTCATCGAGATCCTGAAGGTCACGACACTGTCTGTCTAACAGATGGTACCGCAGAAGGCACGGATGACTCCCCAACCAAGAGCACAAGCCCGGTAAGTGAACCTTCGAATACAGGTGAGGCAGAAGAGACACAACAGTTGGACCCAACCCTGGCCCAACAAGGGAACATCCTCTGCGAGCTGAAACATTCAGCACTCACTGAACACTATCTACCACAGGTAGAAGAAGGTGTGGAGATCCACGGATCCCACACCGAAGACGCTGTTCTGTCCTCTGGGACAGATAAATCGGCGACCAGCCAAGCTTTCGATGAAACCTTGGTTCAAGAGCATTTGAGTCTAGAACTAATCAGAAATGACATATTTTCTACAGACTCAAAGAGCCCCTCTTCAGTCAAGAAGTGGGAAAACACACACAACGACAGTGACCCGTCGCAGTCTGAACAATCAGACACACCTGCGACTGCGCCGACAGTTGTGACACACCTGAATTACACAGAAAGAGGTAAACGTAAGAAGAAAAGTTGGCCGAAACCTATAAAGTTTCTGTGTACGGTTCCCGATAAGCTGCACAAACAGCTTAGACTAAACAAAGGCATCCTAACTCGTGCCCATGGACGGACGTCCTCACCTGTGTGCGTGGTCCCCCATGACCATAGGGGGGTGATGTTAGGTCATGCCCACGTCAAAGACAAAGATTTCAATAACCCCACAAACAACAAAGATCTCGCAAACTCACAGACTTCATGGGAAATTAAGGTCGTCCAAGCACACGATAGTAAATAAACTAAACAGTTTAAACTTATTTAGTTGCTAAAAGAAACCGTTCCAACTAGAACTTAGAAACGCTAAGTCTAAAAACCCACAACAAAAAACTAACCTTAACAACCTTTTAAATCCACAAGATTTAATTGACATCGGTTATAAAGCTAAGACCTGTTTTTCTTGTGTGTGACACGTTGGAATCTGACGACAGGAGTGAGTTGAAGCAGTAAAACGTTGTTTTCTAGTTGCTTAATTGCTATTTTTGTTGTTATTGAAGTTTAGTATTGTTTTCTGAACACTCCCAGCCAAAAGAGGTTTTGTATTAATGTTAGTTAAAGACTTAAATGGATTTAACTATGCCAACATGCAGTTTCATTTTGTTAAAAACCTCAATAATTGAAGAGTCATTGTAGATTAATGCTACTTAAGGTACTATAATCTACACTGATTTCACAATCATTTAAGTAGAACCGATTCGATCGTTTCCATTCTAGATTACCTATTCATTTTTGATGAGTCTCGCCATAGACTTCAAAATCTATAGGGAATACCAAATCTTACGTCGTTCGTCTAAAAGGACAACAGACATTTAGACCATACTATATTTTCTTTTCTATTTTAGTTTAACTTTAAGCTAAGTTATGAATGGAGGAATAGTTTGGAAGAAGAGGCCTTCGTTACAGAAGCCCTCCTGAACCTTCTATAGACGTAGATCCCTATATTTAACTTTGATGCATGACACATAGAACCAGAGTGGCACGGACTGGAAGCCAACCAGCCTACAACCTTCGATGTGGGAACCTGCTACTCCAATGTTGGTCTTCAACCTTCATCCAAGGGTCGCCTACTCTACGTCAATCGAGGGATACCCTCTACATGCTGATAAAAACAATTGTTGCTGATGAAATCAACAACTCTAATCGTTATGGAATTACCGCTGTGGAATTACCACTGTGGATTATAAGACTTTGTTTTCCAAAGGATTAAAAGCTTTCCGCTAAGGGATTACCTACGAACAGTATGGAATTTCCAAAAACTTTATGGGATTATAATTTTTGATTTTTTTCCACTTGCTGGATTACATCAAGATCAGAGACATTCGGTGGTATCCTTTCGTGTTGGACCTCATCCCCGTGGACAGGCGATGAGTTCCAAAAGGGGGGACTGTAGTGATACAACCTTGGGTTTTGAAACACTTCTCTGATCGCTCTCAGTAATGCACTTTTTGGGAGTTATTCCTGAAGGGACAATAATACTTTTATTACTTTTACTTTGAATCAAACATTACAAATTAAGTCATCCAGAGACTTCTTTTAATTTGTGTTAATTCAAAGTTCATCAATGAATAATTTGTGTTATTTGTATAAGCATTAGTGCATTTAATGTTTGATAGTCAAGGACTATTTAATTCAAACTGGACATTTTCTCAAAATGTTATTCATGAAGGATTTCTCCTCAAACCTACAGTGAAGATTCAGTGACGCTGTTTATCTCATTTTAGTTTGAGCTCAGGACAATCTCCTCAGAAGAAACTTTTGTTTTTGTCCTAATTAATAATCAGATGAATAATATCTGTTTTTGCTATTATCATTAACATAGGTCCCATATGTGATGCTTAATGACGTTGTTTTAATCAAACCAACAGTATTTTGCTTAAAGTGTTAAGGCAAAGGAATCAGTTTTATCATAAAATGCTGACATCTGAAACTAACACTTTATCTTTCTGACAAACTAATCTTTTGACCCCCTTTCAACGTGTTGATGTCATTCTCACATCAACTTCTGATGCCATCCGGCCAATCAGAAAATAACACGTTTTCTGGGTCACGTTTCAGTTAAAACCTTCACATCTAACTTCTCTTCAGTAGTTGCTGGAAGAAAGTTGACATGAATTGACTTTCTCTTTGAAGCTGAGAACTTGGACCAAGCGTCAACGGTCCAGTTCAACAGCCGAGTTAATAGCAAGACTGCTGTTAACTCACCTGAGCTTCTAAGCTCCGACCACAATGAGTGTTCACATCCAAGAACACTTTTACTCTTGAAACATCAACCAGACTACGTTACTTCAGTGGGTCAAAGGCGGACGTGAGAAGCTACAATCTAAACAGACTGACCTCTCCGGACTTCAAGGATCGATCCATTCTTGGTAGACCGTCAAAAGGTAACGAGTCGCTGATTGTTTACACACCGGACATACGGTACGTCCAGCTGGAGATCGCACGGGGAACGTGTCATGTTCTGGTTATAAACATTCAAGATAGTTCACCCCTTCTTTTCCACCTTTCCTCCTTCTTATGCTAAAAACTTCCCTTTAAACTTTATATCTGTTGTCAGCAACAAACTAAGTTAAGAGTACCTGCAGAAGAAGTAATGTCATCTTTTACTTGTCTGTTGTTCAAAATTTAAATCTGTCGATAGTTAGTTATAGGAAATTCGATCGATCCAAACATGTACAAATGTGTGGTGTAATTTAATGATTTGTTAATTAAATGATTCAGTTCATAAATTGACGTTTCATGTCTTTACATTCTCACCTCCAAGGCACAGAATTATAGGTATTAATCTAAAAAGAGAGAACTCGTGAATATTGATGATAAGTTTGTCAGGTGAAAACCTGATCGATCAATCTATCATCTGGAATATTGTACGGTCAGCAAAACTGACCGCTGCGATATCCCTACATAATGGTGGCCCGTAAAGGTCTCTAGAAAGTTTAATATTTAATATTTCTGTACTTTACATGTTGGCATAAAATTTTGTCCAAGTTTGTAGACTCAAAAAAGGATAGTTTTTGGCTGCAAAGTGTGTCATGGCTACAGGAAACTGCTGGTTAATGTCATTTGAGGCTGAGAAATTGTCTTTACTCCACTTTCAAATGTTTGTTGAAGTTTTGGGGTTAAAATTTGATGTTGCTGTGTGGTTCTGGTTCTGAGTCGTTTGGACTCTTTGCTGACGTGTCACAGATAAAAGCGCATCTACGTTTGACCGCCGTGTCAAAACTGTGCCTATAAGAGCTTCATGGTTCATCTGAAAATTGCTGTCGAGTGGTATCGTTACATTTTAAGCAGGAATAATAGCATTTTGTGTCTGAAGCTGTCGGATCTGGTTCTGGACCCGGTCCATTTGTTAGCTCTGACGTGTTGTAGTCGATTAGATACGGATACAGTCCGTGTTGGCGACATTTATTTTGCTATTTTTACTAGGCGCAGCTTGGTAGAACTGTTCGGATGTGAAACGGTATTTTCACAGAATTTTTGAGGTGTATTTTAAGCGTTTTATGAGTTGAAAAAGAGTCTTGTTTGTGAAGTTATGCTGACGCTAACATCTTTTTACGTGCTGTGATTGGTTCAAAGAGATCACGTGAAACGCGATGCTGGTCGACAAATTTCAGTTTTGTTCACACAATTCTGACAGATTATCGGGCTCGTTTCGTTTCTATGCATGAAATATCGTCAGAAACTGTTTAAACGCGGTGTTTTGAGATATTTACTAGTGTTTAGGACCGATTGAAAAGTCCGTTCGTACAAACGTCCGACTGCACGCACGTCCCTAAATGCAACACTAACGACATGTCAACGGAAGTGACGTAACCCCGATAGAGAAAAAAAGGAAAAAGATCATTTTTTTTTATATCTAAAAGTTCACAGAACTT
This sequence comes from Garcialebias charrua, assembly GCA_038048925.1. Classification (NCBI taxonomy): domain Eukaryota; kingdom Metazoa; phylum Chordata; class Actinopteri; order Cyprinodontiformes; family Rivulidae; genus Garcialebias; species Garcialebias charrua. The sequence goes on along the minus strand of JBBPBX010017669.1, from coordinate 27,939 downwards.
GTTCTAAACATTTTAAACAAATCCATTCGTTTCTTAAATGTACGTTTGTTTAAGCTATTGTCACATCCAGGCTAAAACTCATCCCAAAAGTTGACGTTTAACCATTTTAGTTTGAAGCTACGGCTACTGCTAGAGGTAGTCAACGCGGCCTTAGAGTGAACAGCGCCTCTATAGCGGCCAGGAAGAGTAATTACAGTCACATTGTGGTAAATTTAAGCAGCAATCTGCTGGTTAAAAGAAAGAGAACAGGAATAATTTAACATACAAGTAGAATACGTGCAAACCTCTGCATTTACTTTAAAACAACATCTTTTAAAGTTATTCTGTGCACTCCAGTTTATTTTAAATAAAAAGTTTAAAATAACAAACAGAAAGCATCTTTTGACTTGATTTTTCACAAAAAATAAAAACAAAGATAGCAGAACAAATTTGGCAATGTCACAGAACAACAAATTACTAAGAATCACTGATTTTTATTTAGAATAACATTAACATAATGTTATGCTGTGCACAACCAAACAACAGTTTATTTTAAATAAAAAAATATTTAAAATGACATACAAGAAATCCTATTTTCACTCCTGATAACTGTCAAAATACAGCAACAAAACAGTTTCACAATGAAACTGAAAAACATTCTTTTAAGGCATGATAGAACAGCATCCTGGGAACATTTTAGTGTGAATATTGCATTTATTTCAAATCTTTTGATAAGCGTTTGAGTAAGTAAAACGGAAATCATGCTTGTGTTAGTTAGTAACTGTTGTTAAAAAAATAAGTTCTATTTAAAGTTAACACTGCTTGCATTTAACTTTTTCAAGTTCATTAAGGGTAAAGCCTGAAAGGAAGGTACTTATGAATAAGGATACTTATTACACAGTGAAACACTTAAACCAGAAAGCTGGTTAGTTTGATTGACTCACCGTTAAACTGAAAGAAAAGATTTATTTGCACACATTAAATTAAGAACCGTCTTGTTGATTTTTCACAAGAATCAATACAAAGATGGAAGTTCAAAAAGTTGCGCGTCCAAGGTTTAGGAAGTATGAGCATCTTGTTGACTCATACAACAAAGGGTGCCAACTGGAACCCCCAAGCCAAGGACCTGCTCCCCCTGCACCTCGCACAGAGAGAGAATCTGTCTCAAAGCATGGTGACTACTCAGCTGCTCTTAATGTCTTGCAGAAAAAAGGTGAACATCCTTTGATGTATTTTGACAGGATTCTCCAGGCGTATCAAGGTGACATAAAGGAACCGGGCCTGGAAGAACAGGTACTTTTCAGGGTTGCTTTCAGCAAAAATCTCCTCCCGGAGATAAGATCTGAGCTGTGCACCATGGGTTTGTATAAAAAGCAAACCATGGAAGAAATAAAGCAGTGCGCTGTGAATGTTTTCGAAGCTCACCTGCAAAGCGAGACGCCCTTACAGGTGTCCCCAGGTGAGTTGGAAGAAGCTCCCGCTAAGCATGGTGGATGCCTAGCTGCAAAGCACATCTTGCAAGAGAAAGATGAACACCCATTACTGTTCTGCGATAGAATTAAAAAAGCATATTTTGGTGACCAAAATGAACCAGACATGCAGGAAGATGAAAATTTCAAACTTCTTTTCAGCTTCAATCTCCACCCCACGCTGAGAAAAGTTCTACACCTCACGTGTTATTACAAAAACACCATCGATGAAATAAAAGAGTGCGCTATAAATGTTTTTGAAGCTCACATGCAAAGCCAAACACCCTCAGAGGTGTGCCCAGGTCAAAAGGTCAAACCCCAGTCGCTAAAAATAGAAGAGGTTCCCTCTTCTACGGAAAGCGAGGATAAACAAGATGTTCAAACCAACAAACAACGAAATGTTGGTGCCAACTGGAACAGTGACTCAAAGTGGTTTAAACGGAGCTCTGCTCATGTAGCTACTAAGATAGATAAATCTGAGACAGGCACAATACCACAAAAGGGAGATGTCCACTCTACGAAAAACCCAAAGAGGTTTGTTCAGAGCCAAGGACCTGCTCCTCCTCCTGCACCTCGAATGCAACAGTTCGAGACATGCAAGGAGTCACAAATGCTGAAAAAAAAAGAACAAATAAAAGAGAGCACACAATTTGGGGAACACAAAAAACTCAGTGAACTATGCACAACGTTACAAACTGAAATTGAATGTTTACGCAGAGAATTGAATGTAAGTAAGGCGGAACTGACCTTAACTAAAGAAAACCTTTTTAAAGAAAGGGAAAGGTGGGTGGATGTTGTAGCAAAGCAGTCTCAAGGCTTCCCACCCCCACTCCACCATCTCCACCCGGTGATGCAGAACAGCTCATCGTACCTGTTAAGACCCGTCAGTCGGAACAGGGATATGCATACTCAACAACAACACCTGCACCGGGATCACAAGTAAATGGGAATAACAATGGTCCTCAACTTTCTATTCCAATACCTGAAATCCAAAAGCTTTCAAGATACATTCAACTCTTTGATCCAGGACCGTTGGGTTCAATCCACACCAAGGCTTACCTAGATTCCCTTGACTTCCAACTGAGTAATTTTCCGAATGCTACTGCGGATAAAATTGTGCTGATCAGGCTCACCGTAGACTGGAACGTATATGCCTTCATTGTTCGCCAACCAGACGCCATAAAAAAAGATTACGATCTTTAGCGTGATACTCTTATACAAGAGTTCACTCCCAACATGGGGCCTGGTGGCTATCCAGATGCTGAGAAGGTCGTGCAAGGAAAAAATGAACATCCATAGGTGTATTACCAGAGAATGTTTCAGGCTTTCTTTGGTAATCGCAATGAACCGGGCATGGAAGACGAGGTAGGTTTTAAATACCTTTTTGGAAAAAATCTCCACCCTGATATAAAACTGTCAGTACAAGTGATGGCTAATTTCAGAGTGAAAACTATCAAGGAAATGAAACAGTGTACCATAAATGTTTTTGAGGCTCACACGCAATGCAGAGCACCCGTAGAGGTGTTCACAAGTGTGAAGGCCGACTCCCAGTCGCTGGAAGGGACGTGAGCATCAGCTCTCTATCTTATAAAAGGCGAGAAGAAACAGATCTTTCAACCTGACAAACCACAAAATGAAGGTGCCCGCTGGAAAAAGAACCCAAAGTGGTTCAAGCCGAACACAGAGGGTGAACACAAGGATCAAAAGGGGGGTGCACGTCCAAAGAGTAAAGATTATGGGTACAGAGGTAACCCATATAACCAAGGGTGTTCTCAACAGGGACCCCCGAATCCAGGGTGGTCCCAGAGGGGACCTCCAAAACCGGGGTGGTCCCGAAAGGGACCCCCGAGCTATGGACCTGCTCCTCCTGCACCTCAGACGGAACAGTCCAAGATCAGAAAACAATCATAAAAGTCCCAGAAAAAAGGCCCTAAACCTATGAATGCAGAAGATTCAGAGATACTACGTCTGATGGTAGAAAATTTCAAAAAAACAAACAAGGATAACCAGCCTGGGGCAATATGCAGCACTGTCGTTGACAAACACTCCGAGCGGACAGATAACAACGTTGTCATAGACGCTGACAGCCACCCTGACATCGTTGTTACAGATTACGAGAGCCCTTTATCAGAAAATGGGAAAAACTCGAACGCCAACGACGGTGGCCTGTCACAGACCGGACACTTGGACTCAACAACAGCTGCTTCTGCGCTGATGGGTCAGATGATCCGACATGGCACAGAAAAAGGTGAACCTCAAAAGAGACGTTGGCCTAAACCCAAGAGGTTCCTGTGTAACTTTATCAGAAAGGGGTCCGCCAAGAAGGCTTACCTGTCAATCACACTTGAAGGGGTCCTCACACATGATGCTCTCCTGGACGGCGGTGCCGACATATCTATTATGCATGGGCGTAGCCAGAATTATATGAGGGGCGGTTCGTTTAAATAAGAAGTTGACCAGGTTAAACTAACATGCTTGGATAGGTCAATGGAAAAAGTGTTCGCCTCCCGTCCCAAACCTTATGGGTGCAATTCCTGCATGGTACAACTTTTTTTTCTTTTATTCATTCCAGATTTTAAAAAAAACACAATAAAACTATTTACAAAACAACAAGAAATAAAACAATACATGAAATAAAAGGAAGCAGAAGAAGAAAATAATCTTATCTGCCCTTTCTCAAACTAATTTTTATTTTCAAACACTCTTTTATTGGATAAAAAAAGAAGAATGTGTTAACCACAGGCATATTAACTCCTTTTTTATCCAATAAAAGACAAACGTAAAATTAGTTGTTTGAATTGAGTGTTTGAAAAAAAAAAAGAAAATTAGTTTGAGAAGGGGCAGATAAGATTATTTTCTTCTTCTGCTTCCTTTCATTTCATGTATTGTTTTATTTCTTGTTGTTTTGTAAATAGTTTTCTTGTGTTTTTTTGATCTGGAATGAATTAAAAAAAAACGTTGTACCATGTGGGAATTGAACCCATAAGGTTTGGGACGGAAGGCGAACGCTTTTTCCATTGACCTATCCAAGCATGTCAGTTTAGCTTGGTCAACTTCTCGTTTAAAAGTGGGCGGTCCGTTCGAACCCCCCGAACCCCCCTTGCCTACGCCATTGTTATGTCTGCCAGACTGTTAGAGGAGCTTAGGACTGCCACTAACAGTGCTGACAGAGTAATACCCCTCACAAAATGTGCTATAGAAATGCAGGGTCTCTCAGAGACGAGATCAACCCTAATAGCTATAGCCATGATTCACATGCAGATTGGCGAAATTACACTAGACCATCCGGTGTATGTGTCTACAGTTGACTCGCTCCCATTTTTGGTTGGCCAAGATTTTATTAATTGCTTTAATGCGATTATAGACTATGGTCAACAGACAATGTGGGCCAGTGTGAGGAAACAACTGCCAATAGAAACGCCTCCATGGGGTGACACTAACTGCCTAACAGCAGGTACCGCGGAAGGCACGAGGGTATCCTCATCCGAGAGCACAAGCCCGGTAAGTGAACCTTCAAAGACAAGTGAGGCAGAGGAGACTCAACAGACCCAACAAGAGAGCTCCCTCTGCGAACTGAAACAATCAGCACTCACTGAACACTACCTACAACAGGTAGTAAAAGGTGTCGAGATCCAGGGATCCCACACCGAAGATGCTGTACTGTCTCCTTGGACAGATAATTCAGCAATCAGCCAAGCTCTTTATGAAACCTTGGTTAATAAACAGTTGGGTCTAGAACTAGCCAAGAAAGCTTTACGCTTTCATCTTGATCCCAAAAGTGAGCGGGTAATGACCGCAAATGGAGTCATTTGCCTGAACCTAAACTGGAACAAACGAGAACTGGTCCACCCATTCCTCGTGGTCCGAAACTTACCACATGCATCCTACATAGGCTCTGACATTTTGGTAAGATTGGGTGTCCGAGTGGACACCGTCAACAATGTACTGTGGTCACTGGAAACAGCCAAGATGGATTATCTTGTGCTGAGCACAGAAAATCTCAAAGCTGGACAGACCATACCAGAAGTATATGAGGTTGCTTGCAACCAAACCATCATAGTACTACCTTAGGTAATGAACCAGATGGTAAAAATTCACATCATAGCTAATCAAACTATTAGCCAAAAACAGGCATACTTTCAACTATCTCCTAAGTTTTCCAACCTAGGACTGTCCATTGAGGCCACGAGACAAGTGAGCCTCGACTGTAGAACCACAGCTGTTGCTGTGTATAATACAGGCATGGAAGTGGTACTGATCAATAAATACACAAAAATAGGATGGTTGATCTCCACTGATTTCCATGATTTTTAACTGTGCATTCCATTTCTGGGAGGACTCCCAGAATACCTGATCCCAAATGAATACACCGGGCAAGTCTTGTTCACAAAGCCAAAACAGGCCATCACTCTCGTCTCTGTCAATGAGGTCAACCAAGACACAGTCTACGGGGTCGGTCTAAACCGGGACAACGGCCTAGGCCCTCAAACCTATAGTGTCATGCCTATAAACAGGGTAAAAGACACAGAAAGGGACTCGATGGAGCTCCCCAAAGAACAAGAACCCCTCTCAATTTCTTCACAGATCGAACAGGTGGTCGCCCAAGCCGACGCCCTGAAAACTGATGACGAAAGGGACAGACTTCGCCAAGTTCTCTTAAAATATGAGAAATCATTCTCGACTGAGTCAATGGATTGTGGGTTGACCACGCTCCATTCAGTGATTATCCCAACACCGCCCGAAGCTCCACCCACATTTGTCAGACAATACCAGATTCCTCTGGCAGTACATCAACCTATCAGGGAAATCCTTGATAACCTTTTAAAGAATGGTATCATCAGATACTGTAACAGCACTTACTCTGCGCCTTTATGGCCAGTGTTAAAACCAAATGGAAAGTGGAGACTCACTATTGACTACAGAAAGCTAAACAAACAAGTCCCCTTATCACGGTGGCCAATGACCCAGATCCAACAAGAACTGCCCAAGGTCACCAATGGTAAGTACCTCTCGACCCTCGACGTCGCCTCTGGTTTTTGGACCATCCCTGTGCGCATCGAGGACCAATACAAACTAGCTTTCACTTTTGATGGCCGACAATACACCTTTACCAGGTGTCCCTTTGGCTATGCTAACTCACCTGCAGAGTTCAACATTTTCTTGAACAAAGCATGTCCAGATGCCCACCACGAGCGTGGGACACTGATTTACGTGGACAATGTCCTTTTGAGGCAGCCAACACTGGATTCACATTTGGCTGAGATCGACCACGTTCTGAATCAACTAACAACTGCTGGTGCTAAAACATCACTGTCAAAATGCCAGTGGTGCAGAACCAAGGTGGACTACGTTGGCCTACTTGTAGGTCCAGACGGGATGCAAACACAGCTGACTCGCACCCAAGGCCTTGACAATCTCAAAGTCCCCACCAATCTAAAAGAACTACAAAGTTTTCTTGGCGTTTGTAACTACTCGAACCAGTTCATAGAAAACTATGCAGACCTTGCAAAGCCACTGACTGAACTCCTTAAGAAAGACGTTCTATTTGTTTGGACTGACAAACAACAACAGGCAATGGACGTTCTTATAAGCAGGATTAAGTCAGCTCAATGTTTAGTCTACCCAGACTATAACAAAGAGTTTTACTTGGAAGTGGGCTTCTCAGCTCATTGTATAAGTGCAGGTCTGTACCAAATAAACGACAGAGACAAGCGTGTTGTGGCCTACGCCAGCAAGACAATGGCAAGCCCGAGTTGAGATTCTCAGACTGTGAGAAAGCTCTACTGACCACAGTGTGGGCAGTAAAACATTTCTCCAGCTACATTGGTGGACAGAAAATCATTGTTGAAACACAACACCAGCCAGTGACTTTCCTAAACTGCGAACGCATTAGAGATGGTGTGGTAACAAACGCACATGTTGCAACATGGCTCATGGCGCTTCAAAGTTTTAACCTAGACATCCGTTATGGTCAAAACAAGAAGTCACATCTGGGGACTGACTTGGCAATCTGCCAAAAGTGTACACAAGATGTACCAGCCATCCAGCCGTTGGTTGAGGTAAAAAGCCCAATAACTGAAGACCTGAATCACCACTTCTTTGATGACAATATCTGCAAGGATATGACTACATTGTACGTGGATGGATCTTCATTCCTCCGTGACAAAATCTGCAGAGCAGGTGTTGGAGGGATCCTCCTCCAAGACCAAGAACAGATTACTTTCAGCTACAGATTAGGCTCTCAGACTTCTCAGTATGCTGAGATTGCAGGAATCCTAATAGCTCTCCAGATGGTAGTAGAACGCTCCATCAAGACGCTAGTCATCTGCACAGACTCTAACTACGCTCGTTTAAGTTTCGCTTGTCACCTCGTTGTGTGGAAACAGAACGGTTTCCTAACAAGCGACAGAAAAGTGGTCAAACACAAAGAGCTTTTCGTGGCGTGTGATCACTTGGTGACATCACACGACTTGCAGATATACTGGAAGAAAGTCCCAGGTCATTCTAGAGTCCTAGGCAATGACAAGCACTACAATGACATTGCAGATTCCTTAGCCAAAGAAGGAGCCGACGAAGGTCCTCTGTGGTCCTTCAACCCCTCCTGGTTAATCAAGACTCTGTCAATACAACCTACAGTCAAGGTTATGGCAGTCACACATGCACAGGCCGCAGCCAGACCTGCTGACAATGCAGTCTCTGTACGACCCGCACTGACTGACCCAGACATCATCCAACTACAGAAGTCGGATCCTGCTATCAACTCCATGATACTGTACCTGACTGATCCAGACAAAAACACTCCGTCTAAAGACGAACTGGATTCCGATCCAGACCTTAAAGTCCTTTATCAGCTGCGCAAACAGCTAAAACTAATCAAAGGCATCCTAACTTTCGCTCATGGACCAACGTCCTCACCTGTGTTCGTGGTTCCCCATGACCAAAGGGGGGTGATGTTAGTTCATGCCCATGATCTCCCGTCCGCAGGACACAAAGGAGATAAAGCCACGCTGACGGCATTAAAACAAATTGCCTATTGGTCTGGAATGAAAAAGGATGTAAAACACTACATTGAAGGGTGCGTGGTCTGCGGCCAGTTTCAGCCAACCAGACCATTTCACAGAGCACCATTGCAAAGCAGAGACATTGCATTTCCATGGTCTGACCTTCAGATCGACTGGGTTGGACCACTCACTAAGAGCTCTAGAGGAAATAATATTTTCTCACGGTAACCTGTGCATTTACCAAATGGGTAGAATGCCTACCAGCTCCTAACGACATAGCACAAACCATTGCTATGTTGTTAATGAATCATATATTCTCAAGGTTTGGACTTCCCCTTAGGGTGAACTCAGACCAAGGTACACACTTCACAGGTGAAGTGATGAAAGAACTGTGGAAGACGCTAGGCGTCAAGGCCAACTTTCATGTCGGCTACCACCCACAGGCTTCAGGCCAAGTAGAGAGAGCAAACAGAACTGTGGTGAGTATTTTGAAGAAATATGTGGCTGCAAACCACAAGGACTGGGACGTGAAACTCCCTCTGGTCCTCATGGCCATAAGAGTCACTCCACACACATCAACTGGCATCTCTCCCTTCGAGATGATGACCGGTCGACAAATGACTTTCCCTCTACACCTGTTGTACCAACCAGGCGACGTTGCCATGGCGACAGCCTACACTACACAACAATACATGAAAGATTTGAATGTACACCTCAGAAACACTTTTGCTTTCGCCCAGAAAAACCTGGAAAGGTCCGCTGAAGGACGCAAGGCGTACTATGACCAGAAGGCCTCTCACAATGAACTCCAAGTGGGAGACAGAGTCTGGTACTATACGTTCGCCCCAGCAACCGGGAAAGGAGGGTCCGAGACCGGAACTCTCGCCCGCAAACTAATGCCCAGGTGGACTGGACCTCATCTGATAACAGACAAAGTGTCCTCAGTCGTCTACGAAATCAAAATCAGCAAAGGCCGCAAAGAGCCAATTGCTAAATGGGTACATCGAAATCAGATCAAACCTTACAAGGCGTTCAATGACTCCACAAAAGACAAAGATCTCACAAACTCACCGACTTCATGGGATAATAAGGTCGCACAAACACAAGTTAGTAAATAAACTAATCAGGTTTAAACTACCATATTTTCCACCCTATAAGTCGCATTGTCCAACTTGAACTTAGAAACGCTAAGTCTAACACCCACAACAAAAAACTAACCTTAACAACCATTTAAATCCACAAGATTTAATTTGACCTCGGTTATAAAGTTGAGACCTGTTTTTCTTGTGTGTTGCATTTTGGACTCTGACGACAAGAGTGTGTCGAAGCAGTGAAACGTGGTTTCCTTGTTGTTTAGTCATTACTGTTGTCATTATTTGAGATATTGTTTTGGTTCAGAACACTCCCAGCAAAAAAAAGGTTTTGTATTAACATTGGTTAATGCATAATATGGATTCAACTATGCTAACATGCAGTTCGTTTTGTTAAATCTCAATCGTTGAATAGTCAATGTAGTTTAATGCTACTCAAGGTACAATAAACTACACTGGTCTCACAATCTCTAAATTGAACCGATTCAATCGATTCTATTCTAGATTATCTATTCAAATACAAGATGGTGGCTGAGTGGAGAGGACGTTTTTAGTCGGGCTCCTGCCAGTTCTACCTCCAAAGGAGTATTTGGAGAGCTTGTACTCGCAGTTTTTTGCGCTGGATGTACAGAGAGGAGCGCTGAAAAAGCTGCGGAAATTGGACTGGAACATGCGATCCAGAATTATGAAACTACAAGCCAACGTGTCCGTGAGTTTTTGCCGAGAGTTAGCCTAGCGTAGCTGCAAACCGGGCACCGAGCTCGGTCACCGTAACCGGGAGCCGTAGCTACGGGTTTTGTGAACAAATAAACTGGGAAAATACGCTGGTTGTTACGAGGAAATGAGGGACGGCACGCTGGAGGTGCTTTGTTGCAGCGAAAGAATACAAAAAAGCTGTGAGTGGAGGCTACAGGCTACAAGCTAACGCTAGCTATGTGCTGCTGATAAAAGCTAATGCGGGCAAACACCACGGAGTTGGGGATTGTTGTTACGGGCTGACGATCGGAAGTCTGTGGTCTGATCTATAGTCTGTGAGCTGGTGAGGCCAGAGAGGCATTGGAGTGCTGCTGTGGAACAATAAATTACATAAAGGCCCCAGATGGACAAGAGCTGAGCCGAACTGGTTGCTGGTGGACAGGACCTACGCTAAGATAATTGCTGTGGACGTGAGCAGAGCAGCGAGCGAGTTGCTATGGACGTGAGCAAAGATGATTGCTGTGGACGTGAGCAGAGCAACGAGCGAATTGCTGTGGACGGGAGGAAAGCAACGAGCGAGTTTCTGTGGACGTGAGCAAAGCAGCGAGCGAGTTGCTGTGGACGTGAACAGAGCAACAAACGAGTTGCTGTGGACGTGAGCAAAGATAAGTGCTATGGACGTGAGCAAAGCAACGAGCGAATTGCTGTGGACGGGAGCAGAGCAACGAGCGAGTTTCTGTGGACGTGAGCAAAGCAGCGAGCCAGTTGCTTTGGACGTGAACAGAGCAACAAGCGGGTTGCTGTTGGACGGAAGCAAAGCAGCGAGCGAGTTGCTGTGGACGGAAGCTGAGCAGCGAGCGAGTTGCTGTTGGACAGGAACAGAGCAACGAGCGAGTTGCTGATGGACGGGAACAGAGCAACGAGCGAGTTGCTGATGGACTGGAGCAGAGCAACGAGCGAGTTGCTATTGGACGGAAGCAGCAGCGAGCGAGTTGCTGTGGACGGGAGCAGAGCAGCGAATGAGTTGCTGTGGACGGGAGCAGAGCAGCGTGCGAGTTGCTATGGGCGGGAGCAGAGCAGCGAGCGAGTTGCTATGGACGGGAGCAGAGCAACGAACGAGTTGCTGTGAACGGGAGCAGAGCAACGTGCGAGTTGCTGTGGACGAGAGCAGAGCAGCGAGCGAGTTGCTGTGGATGGGAGCAGAGCAGTGAGCGAGTTGCTGTGGACGTGAGCAGAACAGCAAGCTGGTTACTATTGGACATGAGCAGAGCAGCGAGCGTGTTGCTGTGGACGGGAGCAGAGCAGCGAGCGAGTTGCTGCGGACGGGAGCAGATCGGCGAGCGAGTTGCTATGGATCAGTGAATTTCTGTATCCAGGCCAGAAGAAGCAGGCGAGAGGAGTCCTGGGGAAAAAAAAGAAACAGGAGCCGCCGAGACAGGAGTCGGTGAGTCAAAACTCGGTGGATAAAAATTTGGAGTTAATGGAGGAATTGAAAAAAGCAATAGACTTTCTCACTATGGAACTTGCAAGTTTGAGAGCTGAGCAAAAAAACATTACTCAACTAGCAGAGAAGATGAATCAAATGAAAGCTCATGGAGATCATCAGAGAGGAACAATTCCAGGCTCCAGGCTCGACTACTGCAACTCCCTGTTTGTTGGAATCCCTGGCAAAAACCTTCAGAAACTTCAATATATTCAAAACAGTGCAGCAAGGATTTTGTTGAGAGTTCGTAAATTTGAACATATTACGCCCATTCTCCATAACCTTCATTGGCTTCCTGTCGCCTACAGAATTCAGTACAAAACTGCTCTCATTACACATCAATGCTTACATGGAGCTTCACCAGATTATCTGAAGGATATTCTTATTCCATACTCATCCACCCGGTCGCTGCGGTCACAGAACAGTAATCTCCTTCACATTCCGAGAACCAAATTAAGGACCATGGGAGACCGGGCTTTCAGTGTGGCTGCCCCCCGCCTGTGGAACTCTCTTCCTGACTGTCTGAGAGCCCCACAGTCTGTGGTTGACTTTAAGAGCGGCTTGAAGACCTTTCTTTTCAACCGAGCATACTCTACCTCCTCATGATTCTACTTTTGATCTTAGTTGATACTGTTATTGATTTTACTTGTTTTACTTGTTTTATTGACATTTGATTCTGTCGCACTTTGTAGCACTTTGAGATTTTCATTAATGGAAAGTGCGTTATAAATTGAATTCATTATTATTATTATTATTAACGATTAGCTCAATTGGAACAAAAGTGTGATGACATGAAACAATACATAAGAGGCGAGAATCTGGTAATTTCTGGACTCGAGCGGCCGTGGTGTAGTGGTAATGGCAGTCGTCTCCCGATCGGAAAGTTGGCGGTTCGACTCCCGGGACCCGCACCATGTGTCGTTGTGTCCTTGGGCAAGACACTTAACCCTGAGTTGCTCCCGGTAGGACTGGAAAGCACCTTGCATGGTAGTCTGCCGCCACCGGTTTATGAATGTGTGTAGCATTCAATATATGTGTAGCACTTTGAGATTTTCAGTAATGAAAAGTGCGTTATAAATTGAATTAATTATTATTATTATTATTATTAAACACTGGACATTTGGCAGATGTAGTTAAAGGCGTTAACACGACTGAAGGAGGACTACCAGAACAACTGCAGTCTCTGGAGAATCAGGTAGTCACTTTCTTAAATGGCAAAGACATTAACATTAAACATGATGACATTTCCACCTGTTACACACTGCCCAATAGAGCTAACAAACTTAAACCATCAGTAGTCGTCAGATTCATTGGAAGAAATCAAAGAAACAGGGTGATGAAGCAGTCAAAGAAACTCACAAACACTAATGTCTACATGAATGAACACCTAACTAAAAAAAAACGCAAACATTGCACATGCAGCAAGGTTGTTGAAAAAGAACAAAAAAAGAACAAAAACTTGGACAAGAAATGGAAACGTATTCATTCATTCATTCATTCATTCAACCTTTATTTATACAGGCTAGCCTCGTTGAGTCACGGGGACTCATTTACAAGAGGGACCTGTCTCACTCACACCAAACAACCATCCACTCTCACACCTAGGGTCAATTTAGAGTCACCAATCAGCCTAACAAGCATGTTTTTTGGTCTGTGGGAGGAAACCGGAGTACCCGGAGGAAACCACGCATGCACGGGGAGAACATGCAAAGGAGGCAGCAGCTCTACCAGTTGTGCCACCGTGTATGGATCAAAGTACATGAAAATTCTCAAGCTAAAATAATAGATCTGAAAGACTTAGACACATTTTGATGAGCTCAAAAATGACAAATCACCAATCACTATCACATGTTAATACACAAAAGTTGACAAAAATGAACAAACAAATACATTAAAACATGACAACAACAAACGAAGACTCAGAATTTAAAATATACAATGTTGAAGATGTGGTTGATGCAAACTTTTATCCTGCTATAAAAGACTGTGAATACTATAATGAAGAACAGTTTAATGACATCAATATAACAAATGGAGATCTCTCTATTATTCACATCAATAGTAGAAGTATAAATGCAAATATATCCAAAATAACAGATTATTTAAAACAGTTAAACAGAACTTTTACATTAATAGCACTGTCAGAGACATGGCTTAATGATGAAAACAAAAATAATGTTCACATCGAAGGATATGAATTATATCATTTAAACAGAAACAATAAAAAAGGTGGTGGAGTAGCTCTATTTGTCAAAAATGAAATAAAGTGTAGAATAATTAATGAAATGTCAATAATTGTTGACAATCTTATGGAAATAATAACAATAGAAATATTAAACGAAAATGCTAAAAACATATCCATAAGTTGTGTATATCGATCACCAGGATCAAATATAGAAATATTCACCGATAAAATCATACAACTATTGGAAAAGAGTTTAAATAAAAAAGTTTTCTTGTGTGGAGACTTTAATATTGACCTGGGAAATAAAACAGATTCAAATAACATCAGCACATTTCTAAATTCAATGTATAGTTTAAATCTTTATCCGTTAATATCAAAACCAACAAGAATTACAACTCATAGTGCTACGATAATTGACAACATTTTCACAAATATAACAAATGGGGATGTGACAGGTGGTATCTTAACAACTGATTTAAGTGATCATTTACCAGTTTTCACTATCTACAGAAATGATCAAAACATTACAAAAGAAGTTACAATTAAGAAAAAAATAATAAACACATCAAAAAAAGCTATGGATCAATTAAAAGATGATTTACAGAAGCAAAACTGGAAGGACGTGTATATTGATGATGTTAACTTCATCATATGATGTTAACCGATCATATGATGAATTTATGAATATTTTAGAAGCTCTGTATGAAAAGAATTGTATGCAAATAAATCGTAGAAAAAGAAATATTGTTGACCAACCTTGGATGACTAAAGGGTTGAGAAATGCTTGTAAAAAAATTGCTTGTATTCATGTTTCTTAAAAACGAGAACACAACAAGCTGAAGAAAAATATAAAAATAAATTGGTAATGATTATAAGAAAATGCAAGAAAGAATACTATAGTGATTTATTAAACAAGAGCAATGGTGACACTAAAACAACATGGCGAGTAATAAATGATGTTCTAAAAAGTCATAAAGCGAAAACGAACATTGCAAAATATTTTGTGAAAGATGACAAAGAAATACATGATGAGAATGATATCGTAAATGAATTTAATCAATATTTTGTAAATATTGGATCAAGCCTTGCAGCTAAAATACCAAAAGTAGATAATAAGGTGTGTCATTCAATTAAAAGTTGCACCAACAGTATTTTTCTTAATGGAACTAACAAAGAGGAAATTATGAAAATGGTAAAAAATCTCTCAGACAAGAGATCAAAAGACTGGGTGGACATGGATATGATGTTCGTAAAAGAAATAATGAGTTATGTTATTGAACCGTTTACATATATATGCAATTTATCTTTTTCAACAGGAATATTTCCAGATAACATGAAAGTAGCAAAGGTAATTCCTCTTTTTAAAAATGGTGATAAATGTGTATTCAATAATTATAGGCCAATATCCTTATTACCACAGTTCTCAAAAATTCTAGAAAAACTATTTGTGACCAGATTGGATCAATTTATTGATAAACAAAATATTTTAAGTAGCAGTCAGTATGGGTTTAGAGGAAAAAACTCTACATCAATGGCTCTCATGGATTTAATGGAACAAATAACTAATGCTGTCGATCATAAACAGTACTGTGTTAGTGTTTTTGTTGATCTAAAAAAAGCATTTGATACCATTGACCACACCATTCTCCTTGAAAAACTAAATAAATATGGTATTAGAGGACCAGCATTACAGTGGGTATCTAGCTATTTGAAAGATAGGAAACAGTTTGTGCAAATAAATGATGTTAGATCTGACCTCCGTGATATCACTTGTGGAGTTCCTCAGGGCTCTGTGCTTGGACCAAAGTTATTTATTTTATATGTGAATGACTTGGTAAATGTGTCAGGACTTCTTAAATGTGTTCTTTTTGCCGATGACACCACATTTTTCTGTTCGGGTAAAGACATAAAACAGATTTTGGATATGATGAAAACAGAATTTATAAAAATACAAACTTGGTTTAAATTAAACAAATTATCTTTGAATTTAGATAAAACTAATTACATGATATTCAGTAACAAAAAGAGAATTGTTGACGATCCATTTGAAATTGAAGATGTTGTGATCTGTAAAGTGAGTGAAGTGAAGTTTCTGGGTGTTATCATTGATGACAAACTGACATGGAAACATCATGTAAATTCCATTAAAACAAAAATAGCTAGATCAATTGCAGTACTGTATAAAGTCAGGGATTTTTTAATTGATAAAGCTCTGCATATGTTGTATAACACAATCATTGCTCCACATTTAATCTATTGTATTGAGGTTTGGGGAAAAGCGTGCAAAACAATTACAAAGCCTGTTTTTAATTTACAAAAGAGAGCTGTAAGAGTAATAATAATAATATTAATAATAATAATAATAATGAATTCCATTTATAATGCACTTTTCATTAATAAAAATCTCAAAGTGCTAGTAATCACCAGAAAACTTTTCAGTCACCCATCAAACACCTTGTTTCTTCAGCTAAACTTATTGAAATTCCAAGAATTGGTAGAATATAGTATTTTATCAGTTATGTATAGGGTTCATAATAACACATTACCTTTAAATATCCAAAGAAATTTTATAAAAAGACAAAGTTATTACAATCTCAAAGGGACAGAGATATTCATCAAACCACAATTCAGAACCAGCTTAAAGGGACGGTCTACCTCAATTCAGGGAGTTTGATTGTGGAATACTCTGGAGAGTGATGTTAAAAATGCAAAATCAATGTATACATTAAAGAAAAAGGTCAAAAATGACTTGCTCAAAAACTATATATGATGTAACTTAGTGTGTTTGTGTATTACACTTATATTGTACTTATGATGTAGCTTAGTGCGTTTGTGTATTACAGTTAGAAAAATTAAGTAGTTATTCATTTTGTGACGTAGTTTGTGTATTACAGTTAGAAAAAATTAAGTAGAATTATTCATTTTGTGATGTAGTTTGTGTATTACAGTTAGAAAAATTAAGTAGAATTATTCATTTTGTGATGTAGTTTGTGTATTACAGTTAGAAAAATTAAGTAGAATTATTCATTTTGTGATGTAGTTTGTGTATTACAGTTAGGAAAATTAAGTAGAATTATTCATTTTGTGATGTAGTTTGTGTATTACAGTTAGAAAAATTAAGTAGAATTATTCATTTTGTGATGTAGTTTGTGTATTACAGTTAGAAAAATTAAGTAGAATTATTCATTTTGTGATGTAGTTTGAAGGTTATCATTGGTTGAACAAACTGTGAAATAAGGGGCAGATATAATAAGATTTCATCTTCTTTCTGCTCCCTTCATTTTATCCTACTTGTATTCTTGTATCTGATGAAACTGTCTTGTATTGTTCTTTTAAAATGAATGAATAAACATCAAATCAAATCAAATCTATTCATTTTTGAGGAGTCTCGCCATAGATTTCAAAATTTATTAGGAATACCAAATACGTCGTTCGTCTAAAAGACAACAGACATTTAGACCAAGCTATATTTCATTTTTCTATTTTAGTTTAACCTAAACTAATGAATGGAGGAATAGTTTGGAATAAGAGGGCTTCGTTACAGAAGCCCTCCAAAATTTTATAGGTATAGATCCCTATTTCTAATTTTACAGAATTGATCCATCCCTTAATTGATAAATGTAGCTGATCTAAATCATGATAGCTTACACACCAGGTGCATACAGGTAGGGCCTAATGTAAAATCCCAATCATAAGCCCCCCTAAAAAACCACATAATTGCATGACACATAGAACCAGAGTGGCACTGACTGGAAGCCAACCAGCCAACAACCTTCGATGTGGGGACCTGCAGTTCCAACGCTTGGTCTTCAACCTTCATCCAAGGGTCGCCTCCTCTGTTTCAATTGAGGGATCCCCTCTACATGCTGATTATAAAAACAATTGTTGCTGATCAATCAACAAACAAATTGTTGTGGAATTACTGCTGTGGAATTACCGCTGTGGATTATAAGACTGTGTTTTCCAAAGGATTAAAAGCTTACCGCAATGGGATTACCTACGAACAGTATGGAAGTTCATCCATCCATCCATTTTCGTCCGCTTATCCGGGGTCGGGTCGTGGGGGTAGCAGCCTAAGTAGGGAGGCCCAGACTTCCCTCTCCCCAGCCACTTGGAGCAGCTCCTCTGGGGGAATCCCAAGGTGTTCCCAGGCCAGCCGAGAAACATAGTCCCTCCAGCGTGTCCTGGGTCTTCCTCTGGGTCTCCTCCCGGTGGGACATGCCCGGAACACCTCACCAGGGAGGCGTCCAGGAGGCATCCTAACCAGATGCCCGAGCCACCTCAACTGGCTCCTCTCGATGTGGAGAAGCAGCGGCTCTACTCCGAGTCCCTCCCGGATGACTGAGCTTCTCACCCTATCTCTAAGGGAGAGTCCAGACACCCTGCGGAGAAAACTCATTTCAGCCGCTTGTATCCGAGATCTCGTTCTTTCGGTCACAACCCAAAGCTCATGACCATAGATGAGGGTGGGAACGTAGATCGATCGGTAAATTGAGAGCTTTGCCTTTCGACTCAGCTCTCTCTTCACCACGACAGACCGGTACAGCGCCCGCTTCACTGCGGACGCTGCACCTATCCGCCTATCGATCTCACGCTCCAGTTTTCCCTCATTCGTGAACAAGACCCCGAGATACTTAAACTCCTCCACTTGGGGCAGGACCTCCTCCCCGACCCGGAGAGGGCATGCTACCCTTTTCCGGCTCAAGACCATGGCCTCGGATTTGGAGGAACTGATCCTCATCCCGGCCGTATCACACTCGGCTGCAAACCGCTCCAGCGAAAGCTGTAGATCACGATCTGATGAAGCCAATAGGACCATATCATCTACAAAAAATAGAGAAGCGATTCTAAGGCCACCAAAACGGATCCTCTCAACACCTTGGTTGCACCTAGAAATTCTGTCCATAAAAGTTATGAACAGAATCGGTGACAAAGGGCAACCTTGGCGGAGTCCAACTCTCACTGGAAACGAGCCTGACTTACTACCGGCAATGCGGACCAAGCTCTGACACCGGTCGTACAGGGACCTAACAGCCCATATCAATGGGCCTGGTACCCCATACTCCTGGAGTACCCCCCACAGAACCCCCCGAGGGACGCGGTCGAATGCCTTTTCCAAGTCCACAAAGCACATGTAAACTGGTTGGGCAAACTCCCACGCGCCCTCCAGGACCCTGCTGAGGGTGTAGAACTGGTCCAGTGTTGCACGAGCAGCACGAAAACCACATTGCTCCTCCTGAATCTGAGGTTCGACTATCTGACAGACCCTCCTCTCCAGAACTCCTGAATAGACCTTACCAGGGAGTCTTAAGAGTGTGATCCCCCTATAGTTGGAACACACCCTACGGTCTCCCTTTTTGAATAGGGGAACCACCATCCCAGTCTGCATATCCAAGGGAACTACCCCCAATGTCCACGCGATATTACAGAGTCGTGTAAGCTAACACAACCCCATAACATCCAGAGCCCATTCCAGTATGGAAATTCAAAAAACTTTATGGGATTACCTACGAACAGTATGGAAGTTCCAAAAACTATGTGGGATTATAATTCTGATTTTTCTTCTTCCTCTTGCTGGATTACTTCAAGATCAGAGACAGTTCAAGGTATCCTTTCGTGTTGGACCTCATCCCCAAGGACTGGCGATGACTTCCAAAAGGGGGGAGATATAGTGGACCTACCCAAGGTCAAACTGAAGTCTTTTTGAACTGTTCCAGTGATGACCTTTACTGACCTTTCAGTGAACAGACATTTACTACAAATTATTCCATTAGTTGTAATCTGAGAACATAGTCACCAAAAGAGACTATTGGCTTCTTTAATTTTATTCTAATGTAATCAAAAGAATAACTTTTTGTCATTTTCATGATATGTGTTATATGCTGTGTTATTCTTTAAATGTGGAGCATTACTGTGTTACTTGACCATATAATGGTGTCAGAGTTGAATTTTATGTCAAATTGTGATTTTCAGATTTGTTTTAGAAGTGTTAAGATGCTAATCCAAGTATTTTACCTCTTGGAGACTATGCGTCTGTCTTTTTCCTAAACATTTCTCTGCTTCTGGCTGTAACCTTGACGCTTGATAACAGCAAGTGAACTCCTCGACTGGTTCTTTTGAACCAGTCAGAGAGGGACAAGTCTTTGATCTCAGATCCTCTACTAAGGGTTTCGAGCTTTCCTGAAACCTCTAGTTCCTGTAAGGAAGAGGAGATGTGAACTTTCTCTTCAAGCTGTCGGACGTTTGGTCAAGAGCCAAAGACCTTTGTTCTTCAGTAAGGGCTAATAACATGCTTGTTATCAGTCCACTTCGAACCGAGCGTAAGCTCAGAAGTTTGTTTATTCCTTTCTGGAATAAGTTATCTTGAGCCAAAGCCATGATTGCCACGACTTCTGCCAACTAAAGCAAGTATCACTGACACTGACAAGGTAAACACGTTGGAGTCCAGCTTGAACTTGCGGGACCTACGACTCGTCAGTCCAAGGCTGACCACAGCTCTTTACCAGAACCGAGACAGACGTCTTAAGGTAAAGGAGCAGCTGTTTGCTTACTGGAGGTGTGATGATATCTTAGCTGGACGCGTATGGAAGAGTGTCATCTGGTTTTATAAATGCAAGATAAACTTCCTCTTAAAATCTTTCCATTTTCCTCCTATTTTCTTTCTCCTTCTCAATTTAAGCTGGTAACTACATATTTAAGCTAAAGAGCCACAGATAGAAAGTAACATGTCAACTCATTACTATGTCTGTTGTGTTGCAATTTAAGTGTGCTGATGCGTGTTAAATTGCAAAAGTGAAATCCGTCAATCAAGTGTAATGGTGTAATTTTAGTTGATTTGTTTTAAATAAAAGGTAGTGTCTCCTGGCATACCAACTAAAATCAACATTTGCATTGTCACTTAATGGCTTTATGGTTTATTTATCCATCATTATGATCACAGAAATATTGGGTAAACTGAAAAAGAAAATAATCCGTGAAATACTTTTCAATCTCAATAAGTAATTAAGATATATAAAGTGAGTCAGTTTAATATTGACCTCCCTCATATATATATATATATATATATATATATACACACACACACACACAAAGTATATATACAATACCAGTGTTAATCTGGTCCTGACTGTGAACTGTTCTGTAACTTACATGGTCTAATGTTAAGAGGCTTAATGTGGTGGCGGCATGAAGCTTGTCCATAAATTAGCTGCATCATTGGTTTGAGATAGGAGTAAAGGAGGCCAACTTTGTGAAAGCAAACCGTCCATCATTAAACAGGGGTAGAGGCCTCCGAGTTCAACTGTCCCCCTCTTACAATGCTGTTATTGCTAGTATCACTCAGCCCTCTGTGAATAGCAGGCAGCCATCAGGGTGCTAACGATCCATCGTTGGGCTGATGGTCCTCCTTGATCATGTGAGCAGCTGGTTTCGGCTGTCATCAGCCAACTGGTTGTGTAACACAGTAGCCATGTTTCCATCAAGGTTTCTTGATGCGCATTTTGAAGTATCGCATCAGAAAAGCTGAATGGATACGGCACGATTCGAATTAACTTCCTCTAATTCGCAAAAAAGTTGATACGCTCACTTGAGGTGGTTTTGGGGTTTTTCGAATCAGAGCCGATGCGCAAAACGAGAGATGGAAACAGATTTGCTGACTCAGTTCTGCCGTAGCAAACATTTACGTCACGTGACTTCGTCTCCGGACAACATGTAACATCGCTAAAACTAGTTGGCATGACAGAATAAATACAACTTGCCCGATCGCAACACATACAGTACTTGAAATATTCTCTCCATTTTGCCGAGATGTGTGGTCGGGTCCTGTTTTCAACCGCTACTTCCTGTTTACTGTAGACATGCGTAACGCTGACGTCTGACGTAATGACGCTGACGTCTGACGTAATGACGCTGACGTCTGACGTAATGACGCTGACGTCTGACGTAATGACGCTGTGCGTGGCCTGGTGGATGCGCTTCAAGCCAGTTGATGGAAACACTTCTGATTCGCATTAATTTTTATTTACATTTTTGCGAAATTTCAAAAATTCGCTCAAAATTCGAATTGAAAATAGATGGAAACACAGTTTGTGGGAGGGTGCTATTTATAAGACTGAGCTGAACACAGCACCTCAGACTGAGGAAGTATTTCGGACAAAAGACGAAACTTTTCTACATTTTTTTTCTCCTTTTTTTTTTTTTTTTTTTTTTTAATGTCCAAAGGACCAGACTTAGCTTTTTTAGATAGCTGCATCATTGTTTAAGCCACAGTGTTCAAAGCGTAAGAAAAAAGTAGTGGCTTATAGTCCATAAATTACTGTAGTCTGTCCTATTCATTGTATAAGTCAGAGTCAGAGTCAGAGAGTCTTTATTGTCATTTGCACCGCATGTGGTACATGTGATGAAAACGAGATTATGTACACGAGGTCCCAGTTACATCCAACAACAAATGAAAGAGAAAAACAGTAATAACATCTAGAACTAACTAAGAAAAACATCAACTAGTAATACACTAAGCCTAATATAGTGGGAATAAACAGCAGCACGAACATGAGTTTGTATGAGCAGATGGTCACAGATGAACACAGATGAACACAGCAACAAGAAAACAGATCAGCATCAGTATGATGTGATATTTTGCAGTGTTTATTTTTTATTTTATTTTTATTTATTCATGAGTCTAACAGCCTCAGGGTAGAAGCTGTTCCTCAGTCTAGTGGTTCTACACTTGATGCTCCTCAACCTCCGTCCTGAGGGGAGTGGGGCAAAGAGTGAGTGTGCTGGATGAGTGAGGTCTTTCATGATGCAGGTGGCTCTTTTCCTGCATCTGGAGGTGTAAATGTCTGTGATTGTGGGGATTTGTTGTTACCAAACATAATGGATTATGTACCATCTGTTGTACTCTGCGACTGTAGGCTGTATCAGAGTTAATTCATGTTCACTGACTCAAACCTAAGAATAAAGCATCATCAACAGGGACATTTTGAAAACAGAGCAACTGGTGAGGTTTAGTTTGACAGAGCAGTTTGGTTTTCTTCATGGTTTTTTGACTGCTGCTCTCTCAATGTCGCCATCACTCACTGTGCAGTCCTCATTCTCTCTATGGTCTGAAGGGCCGAGTGCTGGCATGATGTTATTGCATGCCACTGGGGCTTCTCAGCACTGATTTATGGCTAAATGCTACTCATACATCTCAACTTTCATCTTGGATGGGATGGTAGAGGCCAGCTGACTGCTTGTGTCACCTTACAATAATGGTGAGTGCCAGGGAGAGGGACGAAAACCACACTCCACTGATGATTAGAGTGAATGATGGATGGATAGCTAGCCGAGTGTACAAACACTTCATCACGTATGCCTTGTGGTAGCAGCTTCATCTTTCTATATAACTGTACTTTTTTCTGTTTCATTCCTTTTTTCATTTGATAATCATCCCTTTCCCCCAATTTTTTTTACTTCTGCTCTAAATCCCCCCACCCCGTCCACCTTTGTGAAGTCTGATAATGAGCTCATTTAGTGCCATTATTTCAGTGCATGTGTTGGTGGAAAATATGTTTTTCCTATAAAACAACTTATTTGAGATCTGATAGTGTTGATTCCTCAGAACAGTCATTGTAACGCACCAGACACCCCTCCATCTCCCGTCCAGAGTGTAAAAGCCATTAAAAGTTGTTTCCTTATAATAGCATTATGAGTGAAGTGTGTGTCAGCATGAGCCTCCCTCAGGCCATCTCCCACTCTCTCATGTTTTCTGTGGCATTTGCACTTTCCTGCCTTTAACAACCCCATGCACATACACACAAATATACACCCTTGTTTATTCTACTAATAGTCAGCACTGGCCCTTATTTTTAAAAGAAAATTACCTATGTAAAAAATAAAGTAATTTCATTAGCTCATTTGGTCATTTGCGTAATAAGTCATTATATTGTAGTAATTATACTCTGAATCGCCTGAAATGAAACTCGTCATTTGAAATAATCGCTGTTCATGAGCAGTGCTTTGGGTGTTTAACTGTATGGAGAAACTCTTATGCAGACATTTTCTGCATTTGAAGAAATTGCAGAAAATCATATTTTTTACATCAAGATAGGTCAACTCCAGTAGCAGATTAAGAATGTATTGAATGTAGCAACAAGGCTCTAAGCATAAGTACTGCATGATTTTAGCTGCATATGTAAGCTACACATGATGTGGGTTTTTTTGGGTGCTAAAGTTAAAACTTCTACTTGTTAAAAAAAAAGAGGCTGATAAGTGTTAACTTCAGTTTTCTAGATGCTCAGAACAAGCTTTCTGTCAGTTTTGGGTATAATGTCCCTCTTACTTGAAAATGAAGGAAGCTTCTTGTGAGGCATTCAAATGTAACCAGCAGTGGTGGGCCCTCGACCGCTAGGTAGCGCTAATCCGCTTATAGCGTAGCTAAATAATCTGTTAGCTTTACAGCGGATTGACTAAGTTTTATAATTCATGAGCGGATTTATGCTATTTTTATTTAAAATGCAGTACCACTAATAACTAATTATCTATCAGTAAAAACGAAATAATGTATTTACGAGCTCGGACGACAGCTAACAGACTATATCCTGTCAGCGCCGGATGTGGTCCGTGACAAAAAAGCGTCCCCCTCAGTCTCTTGGTGTGTGCTCTCTCTATAGCAGTTAGCAGCCAGTGTGTTACTCTGCAGCCTTATTGCTTGTTTTCGAAGAGTCAGACGAAGACTTTTTAACATGGAGGGTGAACTTGTGGATGTTTCTCAGCGGCCTACGCGACGCGTCTGGATTTAAAAAAAAAGTTTGCCACATTAGCACTCTTCAAAATGGCGTCCGCGACGGCCAAAGAAGCCAGGATTTTACAACAAAACACGGTAAAACAATTATTTCTTTGCTGAGAAAAAATATATTTCATAGCTGACGTTATAGCACAAGTTTTTCTGAGCTTGAGAGTTTCACGAAATGGTCAAATCTGCTGGATTTAAAAAAAGTAGTTCACCATTAGGACTCTTCAAAATGGCGTCCGCGACGGCCACAGAAATTAAGAACATAAAATAGCTGACAGGGCAGCAAACTACATACTCAGGGAATCACAAGGAACTCAGGAGACAGAGGCAACAGGAGACAATGCCAGGACAACGATAAACACAGAGATACAGACTTATTTTTGATTTGATTTGATGTTTATTCATTCATTTTAAAAGAACAATACAAAACAGTTTCATCAGATACAAGGATGAATAGACTTTTAGCTGAATGGATGGATGAATAGACAGTTAGCTGGATGGCTGGATGGATGATCTTTAACAAGTTCTAAAATCATTAAAATTTAACCTCAGCTTGTGCCTCTGACCCAACAGAACCTCCTTCAGCAGCAGAACCCTCTGTGGTTCTCTGCAGGACTTCATCAGTCTCTCTCCTGGTTCTGGAGGAGTTCTGACCCACTCTTCTTTCCATTGTTGCTTCAGTTCTTTGAGGTTTCTGCTCAGCTCTCTGAAGGTCCCACCTTCAGGTTCAGGTTCTGGACTCTGACTGGGCCGTTGATTTGATTTGATGTTTATTCATTCATTTTAAAAGAACAATACAAAACAGTTTCATCAGATACAAGAATACAAGTAGGATAAAATGAAAGGAGCAGAAAGAAGATGAAATCTTATTATATCTGCCCCTTATTTCACAGTTTGTTCAACCAATGATAACCTTCAAACTACATCACAAAATGAATAACTACTTAATTTTTCTAACTGTAATACACAAACTACATCACAAAATGAATAACTCTACTTAATTTTTCTAACTGTAATACACAAACTACATCACAAAATGAATAACTCTACTTAATTTTTCTAACTGTAATACACAAACTACATCACAAAATGAATAACTCTACTTAATTTTTCTAACTGTAATACACAAACACACTAAGCTACATCATAAGTACAACATAAGTGTAATACACAAACACACTAAGCTACATCATATATAGTTTTTGAGCAAGTCCTTTTTGACCTTTTTCTTAAATGTATACATTGATTTTGCATTTTTAACATCACTCTCCAGAACATTCCACAATCCAACTCCCTGAATTGAGGTAGACCGTCCCTTTAAGCTGGTTCTGAATTGTGGTTTGATGAATATCTGTCCCTTTAAGATTGTAATAACTTTGTCTAAATTTCTTTGGATATTTAAAGGTAATGTGTTATTATGAGCCCTATACATAACTGATAAAATACTATATTCTACCAATTCCTGGAATTTCAATAAATTTAGCTGAAGAAACAAGGTGTTTGATGGGTGACTGAAATGTTTTCTGGTGATTACTCTTACAGCTCTCTTTTGTAAAATAAAAACAGGCTTTGTAATTGTTTTGCACGCTTTTCCCCAAACCTCAATACAATAGATTAAATGTGGAACAATGATTGTGTTATACAACATATACAGAGCTTTATCAATTAAAAAATCCCTGACTTTATATACAGGTACATGAACACACAGCATGACAATCACAAACACCTGGACAACAAAATGGAGGAGATAAGCAAGACAATTAACAGAGAGACCAGGGAGTGTAGGGATGGGGACCCACCACCTGAGAGCAACATGCTTACAACTGTTATCTTGAAGTTCTAGGGTGTAGAGAGCCACAGAAACGGTTATGGTAGGCCGGATTTGGCCCACGGGCCTTGAGTTTGACACATGCGATCTAGTGGTACTAAAGGTAACAAAAGAAGAAGAAAAAAACAGCCAAATATGTCAGCAGTTTAGCTAACAGACTTTGGAATGGGTACATTTTGTCCTTGTCAAACCTGTTGAAGAGAACCAAACTAAATACTCTGAAACTCAAACAACTTACTGTATAACAGTTCATGCACCGCTAGTTGGCAGTGTAGTGCAAATATTGCATAACTTGCTGCTACCAATTGTTGAATTTAATTAGCGGATTAGAATTAGCTTCCCCTAATTTTCATAAGACATTAGTGCTTTTGAAATTGCGGACCTAAATAAATTAATTAGTGCTTTAGCAATAGCGGAACTGATTTTTGGATTAGCGTTACCCACCACTGGTAACCAGCCTTTTTGTTTTGGGATGGGATTATGTTGGACAGTTTATTCGTTTTTGTTTAATTTATGGAATTTATCGTTTGGAAAAAGAGTGTGAAAAATTGTGATCTGTGGTATAATTGCTCACAAGCTAACAACAGACAATTGCAGAAAAACATATCTAAAATAGATATTATAAGGTGCCAGTCCAGCTACTTCTAGAATCCTGAAATTCATCAGTTTTTTTTTTTTTTACTTTTAAAATAAGAGTTTAGAGATTTGGCATGGTTAAAAACTACTTTAACAATCAACAATGATCAGATCATGCTTCCAATAAAAAAAAAATTAAAAAAGATAAAAATGATTTAAAAAAAACTCATTGGATAAAATGCTAAATGAGCAATCAAAAAGCTGTCTAGTGGCCTTTGACTCAACTTGTAATTACTGTATTTCCCGCCGTACACGTCACACCACCCTATAAGTCACATCAGTCCAAATATGTCTAATAAAGGGGAAAATCCATTAATACATCGCTTCGCCATATACATCACATCTATTGTGCATCACCGCTGACGCGTCACATTTGTTACGCGTCACAGCTGACAACCTGGAAGTGTGGGCCGAACCCGAAAATGTGGGCCGGTGTTGTGCCAAAAATCGATTGGCTGCCAAATTACGGCTGCAGGAGCGTGCATGGGAGGACTTTAACATGAATTTAACAAGATTAACACTTAAAAACAATTATTTGTTTGCTCAGAATTATAGCAGAGGTGTGTCTCAGTCTAAATTGTCCTTAGTAAATGCACTTTGATGGACAAATCAGCTGCATTGCAAAAACTAATACACGGAAGTAAGTGCGTGCACTACAGGAGTCGCTGTTCATTTCTTCGAAATTTAACAAGATAGTCACCGAAAAACAATCATTTGTTTCCTCGACATTTTAATAAAGAGGTGTCTCGTTTGAACTTTTACTTAATAAATGCACTTTAATGGTCAAATCAGCTGCA
>JBBPBX010017668.1:2422-46542 GCA_038048925.1 Garcialebias charrua | reverse complement strand
TATATATATATATATATATATATATATATATGTATATATATATATATATATATATATATATATATATATATATATAGATATATATACATGTATATATATATATATATATATACATGTATATATATATAGATATATATACTTATATATTATGTATTATATATTATGTATATATATATTTATGTAATGCAGAAAATTTACATACAGTACACACACTTTATGGTATTGTAGGCCATTGCATTAGGTAATACATTCAGCAATTACTTTTACTTTAATACTTTAAGTATTTTTAAAAGCAAGTACTTATTTACTTTTACTTAAGTAAAAATATTAATATGGTACTTCTACTTTTACTAGAGCATATTTTTGTCTGTTTATTTGCACTTTTACTTAAGTACAGTGTTTGAGTATTTTCTCCACCACTGGATTTACCTGACTAAATAAAGGTTGAATGAAAAAAAATAAAAAAATAAAATTCAGTGTAACATTATTTTTGATCAAAGCTTGTAAGAACCTCCCCCCCACCTACAGAGCAATAAGTCTCTCTGGGTCTCTCTGGTGAAAGCAACTCTCTGTAGAAGCAAAATGCTGTTGGAATGTGGGGTTAATTTGTGGGGGGTGAATGTAAATGAGGATCCTTTGTTTTGACCTACTGGAGAAGATATGCTGGGAGAAGATTCTCAGGAGGGGATGTTTACCCACAAACAAAGATATCTACCCCCAGGCTCAAGACACCTAATGGAAGAATTGTCATTTTGACAAACTCATGGCAGTTCTTGTGTTTTTTTTTTCCCCTGGGATTGCTAGTGTTAATCGAAGAGAACTGAGCTCTCTGTCACCAACCAATTTAAAGTCTGCCAAGCACAAAGGACCATCTCCACGTTCTCACGCTGCAGCTGTCCCCTTATCATTGATGGGCGACACGCAATGTTCAAGCAGTGATCCTGCAGCACGTGACCGTACTCACTGTGCTGACTCAGTTCTGCTCTTTAATTATGTCCCCCCACCGGGTGAAACACAGACCCCGGTAAATCTCCAATTTACAATTAATACAATATAAGGTTCTCTATAGAGTACATTATACAGGTCAGAGAATGTTTAAGATGGGTTTTACACCATCTAACAACTGCTCACAGTGCAAAGGCAATATACCTGATGATTATATTCACGCACTCTGGTTTTGTCCACCCGTTCAGAGGTTCTGGGTACAGGTATGTGAAGACTTGTCTAAATGTTTGAAATTTAATATCCCACTCTCTCCATCTGTTTGCTTATTGGGTATCTTTGAAGATGTTATACTAGAAAAAAATACATCCTGTATGCTTTTCACTGCCTTATGCATCGCAAAGAAAACCATACTCGTAAATTGGAAAAATAAAAATAATCTTAGCATTAATCAGTATAAAAATCTTCTGTTAGATCATATTAGTCTTGAAACAGCATCTGCCGACACATCGGATCAATCTATTTGGCATTCTTTGATCGGCTCCGTTACGTAGTGAGGGTGGTCTGGGATCTGGCCTTGTGGGGCATTGGGGCTGGTGGGGGGGAGGTTGTGGTTTAGGGTGCCGGGGCTGCTTGGGCGGGGAGGACCCTGCCTTTGACCTGGGGAGGACCGGGGTTCTGGGGGATGTCTGCCGGGGGCGGCATGCGGGCCCTCTGGTGGTCGGCGGCGGCGGTCATGGGTCGCCGGTCGGTGACCCGGCTGTGCTGGGGTGGTTTCGGGGTGGGCGCCGGGAGCTTGGGATTCTGGGGGCGTGTCGTCCCCGGGCTTGGGCCTGGTGGGGATCGGGGGTCTTGAGCTCTGGCGGGCGGGTCGCCGGGCTATGGGCTGGCTAGCGCTCTGGTGCCCGGCTCTGGCCGGGGGCCCTCGGCTCGCTGGTGGGTTGGGGGTTCATGTGCTGGGGGGTTGGGTGTCTGGGAGCGTGACTGGTGGCCAATGGGAGGGGGCGGGTAAACCCAGCCTGGGTGTCTAATGTGTTATGTGTTCTGAAAGTTGTTAATATGAAGGGTGGGTGTAGTATTTCTTCTGGGGTGGGGACTAAATGGATGTCCTTGATGATGGTCTTGGACTATGCTTGGCCGGTGTGCGTGCCATGGTTGGGGCCTGTTCTCGGTGCTTCCTGGCTCTGTCGGCGGTTGGGCGCCGGCGGACGCTCTTGGACCGTGTCGTCCATGTGGGACTTTGTGTCTTCTTGGGCGGCGGGCTGACTGCGGTTCGCAGGGGTCGTGGCGGCCCTGGTGGGTGTGGGCTGTTGGTTCTGCTGTTGGCGGCCCTCGGGACCGTGTCCCTCTCTGGTCTTGACTCAATGGCCTGGCGGTCGGAGAGGTGTTTCTTTTGCCTCGCTCCTTGGGTGGACCTTGGCGAACTGGGGGGGGTACGCAGGGTCAGCGGGGGAGCTGACTCGCTGCGGGAGCATTGTTCCTGCAGATATTTTCTCCCCATCCCTCACCACGCACCTCCGCCCTCTTCATCTTAAATTAATACATGTAGGGAATTTGAGTCTCGGGTGTGCTACAACGGTTTTACATCTCTGTTGTTCAGAACCACCTGGGACTCAATTTTATATACACTTTAGACATTCATTCATAAACATCCTCATAAAAGTCACATATAGGGAATGGAATGAGCACTATGGTTATGGGTGGCGGGATGACATCACTCTCGCCCCCATGCCTATGCTCACTCAACATTATGCATTTAGACAATAAGGGCCTGGGTTAGAGTTGGAGTGGAGGGGAAACTGGTACAATGCCAGCCTTTGCTCCTTCTCTTTCCTTTTTAAGTACACTTTAGAACAACACTCACCAACAGTACATTTGGGGACGGGGGTGTGTGTGTCGGGGTCTTGATTTGTTAATTTCAATTTTATTTATTTATGTATTTATTTATATATATATATATTATTTATTTATTTTTCTCTTACCCCCCTGGTTGCCTGGCGGACATTCTGGGGGTGGGCCGTCAGGGGTTGTGCTGGGGTGTGGGGGGGTTCGGGGCCTGCGGGTTTGCCGTGGGCGGGACTGGCAGTGCGCTCCCCCTGGGGCTGCTTGGGCTCGGGTGTCCTGTCCTGTCGGCGGGCGGGGTGGGCCGGATCTTGGATGTCTGCTACTCTCCACCCCAGAATGAATGGGCCTACCTCCTGGGTTTGGATGTGGGCTGCCCCATGTAGGGGGCAGGTACATGTCTTGGACCTAGGGGGTATCGAGTGTGCATCGGGATTATGAATGGAACGTGTCGTTATTGTTTGTCTCTCTGTGAGTGAGGGTGAGGATGAGGGTGGGTCTGAATGAGTTTGTCTGTGTATGAATGTTTAACGCCAAAAATACACTACACGCGGCTCCGCTCCGCCCCGCTCCACAGGTCGCAGCTGTGCGAGTCCAATTTCCATTACCTGCGCTCAGCTCAGGTCCGAGTGGATACGCTGCTCTGAGACGCATGCGCGAGAATTGCGAGATTGCGCGATAAATCAAGTGATAAATAAGTAAGTCAGAACAAAACAATTCACTCGGTGGAAGAAAGAGAACAACTGTAGATACTGCTGCCTTGATCTTCTCTCGTAAATGAGCGACAGGACATGGTTTGAGCAACAGGAAGTGATGTATTACATTTCAGAATAAAATACTTTATTTATTTATTTATTTCTTGTATTGCGTTTGTAGGCGTAGTCATAAATGATAGTTTGACAGCATTTTTGTACAAATAAATCCGTATAGAGCTAGGATTAGTCCGCCCGTGGTGATTTTATTTTGTAAATACGGAAGTTGTGCTCGTTCCTTTTCCTGTTGGTGCGACGTAATCTTCAAAAGTTGACTCCGGCACAGCTCCGGCATCCGGCAGAAATAGAAAAATTTCTAATTTTGACGGACTGCCGTCCGCTCTCCGCAGCTCGCTCCGCCGTGCGGAGCCAGTGTAAATTCTGTCATTGATTATAATGGGTGCGTATTTGCTGCGGAGGTCGGACCGGAGCGGGGCGGAGCCGTAACGCGTGTGGTATATTTTGGCGTGTCAGGCTGGGACCGGGACTGCCCCCTCTCTGATACTTCTGAGGCTACTTAGTGTCGCGCTCCTGCCACGTGGCCCCCTGGTGGGTGTTCCTTTGCCTGCGGGCGTGCTTGGGGCCCTCACTATCTGGGGTTGGGCGCTTGGGCGTTTGTCGGCTCGGCCTGGTGGCTGCCTGGTGGGGCTCGTGTCCTCTGGTCCTGTCGGGTCTGGGCCTGAGGGGTGGGCGTCCCCGGTGCCCGGGCCTCGGTGACCGGCCCTGGGGCTACGTCAGTGCAGCGGGCTCCGGCGGGGGCCTGTGAATTTGTCGCGTTTGACCCCGGGGGGTCATTGTATGTGGTCGCTGGTGGGATTCGTCCGGTTCTTCCCCTTGGTCGGATCTGGGGAGTGGGCGAGTGGCTCGTCCTGTTCGGGTGGCCCTGGGGACTCTGGGCTCGGGGTCCTTCCTGGGGTCTTGGGCTTTGATCGCCCCTTCGTCTGCCTCGGGCTTTGGGGGGACGGATCTCTGATGCTTCACAGTCGCTACTAAATGTTCTATTGGAGGAACCTTATTCACTTATGCATGCTCACAACCACACACAAATGGATGCAGGGATGTATATGTAGATATATGCAGATATGTAGATGGGTATATGAATGAATATAAATGTATATGTATGTATACTGTATATATATTTGTAGGTATGGGTATGTGTATTTATAGAAATCTACTGCAAGGTCATGAATATTATTAGTCTTTATGCATGTATGTTTCGTTGCTGTGTTCTGTCATGTGCTTTGCAGGATTGCGGACGGAGGTTGGGTGTGTTTACCTTGTGCGCTTTTTGTGGATAATTGTTGTTTTGTTGTCTTACTTTATCTTTTCTTTCTCTCTATAAAAAATACATATTGGAGTGAGAGGATGGCTATAAGGTGAGAAGGGAGGCCATCTATAAATGGGGAAAAAAAAGAAAAAAAAAGAAACAGACCCCGGGCGGTTACTCTGGTTCAAGCGCTCTGTTAAGGCCGTAGACCAGTAAACCAGACCCAACCAGGAAACGGGTTGGGATCAGGAGATCTGCTCGCTTACAAAACTTGCAGTTCCTAAGTCCCATGACCCCCAACAAAAAGAGGAAAACAAACATTCTGTTCCACTTTTGTCTAATAATGACAACGGATTGCCTCTGCCCTCAAACACTCTCGATCAGAGTAGTATGGCAGCACATCTGCAAAAAGGCCCTCTCCCTAATGTGGTTGATCCTCAGGGGATCACAGAATCCAGGGCCCTTGGAGGAGAACTGGTTCCACCAACTACTCCTCTTCAGCGATACACCACCTCACCAGAAGGAGCAGTCTCACCACTTAGGCTGGGAGCTGTGGAAAATTTCAGCTTGGTGGCAGAAAGGAACAAGCTGGTGGCATCAGGCCAGCCAGAAAATGTGGTAAATATCATTCAGAATGCCCAATCTGTGTCAACACAGTCTCTTTACGCACAGAAATTGCGTATTTTTGAAGCACAGAAAGAAATATTATTTCTTATTCATGTGACCTGGCTCAGCTCCTGACTTTTCTTCAAGACTTACTGGAAAAAGGTTGTTCTTTCTCAACAATTAAGGTGTTCCTATCAGCAATTTCAGCCTGTCACGAAGGCTGGGGAAACAGGACACCTGGCACGTATCTACTCATAATAAGATTTATGAAGGGAGTGCTAAGAAAGAGACCCCCCAGCAGGATCCTGACCCCTGAATGGGATCTTAGCCTGGTCTTGGGGACTCTCTGTGATCCCCCATTCGAGCCACTGAGTGAGATTAAGATAGATTTATTATCTTATAAATCCGCTCTACTCCTGGCCCTTTGCTTGGCAAAACGCGTGGGTGACCTCCATGCCTTGTCTGTACATCCAATGTGTACCAGATTCGCTCCTGACGAGTCAAAGGTCACCTTAACACTAGAATGACTGAATTTTCAAGATCCTGAGGACAAACCCCCTCCTTCTCCTCAACCATTAGTGGGCCATTAACTGCCTTTTGTTATAAATATGCGTGCACACAACTCAGACACCCCCACCACACCAGACTGCATTCCAATGTTTCCACCAGGTAAGTAAGGGCCAGTTTACACGGCGCGTATTTTGAGTGTAACCGCTACTTTCTCTTTGCGACTTTGCTTATCGCCTACACGACGCTGCTGGCCCCCCTCGATGACACCGATACTTTTCTGACCCTGCTCTCAAGGTGGAAGTTTTTCGCTGACCCCCCGTTGATAATGTAAACATCTCCCGTGGAGCTTTTGTTTGAACACATGCACGCAGCACGCACGCGCAGACAGCCGGCATTTTAACAATGGCGGTGGACTGGACAGTGGACACACGCACCACTTTCTGAACTATAGCTGATGGAATATATTTTGATTCTCATATTTAATTATTCTACACCTTACCTGCATCTGTGTTGGAAGAGAGCCAGCTGCCTGGATCCAGTTGTCTGTTAACGAGGCAGTCGGACATTTCACGTGTCACGCTGCACTATAACATACTAAATGTGCTATATATTAACAGTTTAACAATAATAAACAGTATTTATGTTAGCGTGGGAGATATTTACATTTATCTGAGCTAAATGAAGCTATCTGGACTCGTTACGTCATGCCTAACATGCTGCTGAAAATGAAGACACCAGGTTGATTTTTAATTTATTTATTTATTCAACACCACAAACTCATGTCACAAACACTGAGAATTAAATTGAACACTTTTAAAAACACGTTAACCGAACTTTAATGAACTGGACTCTGTTGTTTTCATCCCACTGGACCCACATCCGAACCGCCGGTCCGCTTCGTGGAACAGCTTCGACCTCGCAGGAAAAAAATAAAAATAAAACCTCAGTTGGTTGTTCTGTGATCGAACTAAACACAAGGAAACATTATTAAGAACATGGTTTACCTTGTAGCGCTGCTGTAAATCAGCTGATTTCGTGGAACAGCTTCGACCTCGCAGGAAAAAAATAAAAATAAAACCTCAGTTGGTTGTTCTGTGATCGAACTAAACACAAGGAAACATTATTAAGAACATGGTTTACCTTGTAGCGCTGCTGTAAATCAGCTGATTCTCACGGACTAAAGTCAGACATGTTGACTCGGTTCCGGTCCAGTCAGCAACTGGTGTGCAGATGAAGCGGTCCACTTGGTGTCAGATCTGTTGACTCTTATCCAAATTCCAGCTTTAACTTGTTGTTAACTTGTTGACAACAACTTGTAGTAGCTGAACTTTTAGCCAGAGAGGAAAACAGGCTGCCTCGTGTGCTTTGTTTACCTCAGGCAGCAGTGGCACGCATGCGCAGTAGTGAAGGTTCCAAAGATCACAGCGCCATCTACAGGCCCAGCATGGTAACTACAGTAAATTCATGAGTACGGGGTGGGGGGGAGAGAGTCGTATCCACAGAATTCGCCCATGTCAACGCAAAACTTTCAACCTAATTAACATACCCAAAAGTTACGTTTCCCCCACACAGTGTCCGTGTAAACAGGGCCTAAGACTCTGCTTGCACTTCCCCCCTTAGAGAGAGGCCCTGACCTGAATTCACACATAACAGACCCTGAAGTTATCTCACAGTTGAACATTTTGGGACATCCACTGAACGGAAAGCTTTGTCTGCTCCAGAACAATTTTATGCATAAAATTGTCTTATTCTGCTGTGCTGATTATCCTGTAACCCTGATGTTCTGTCAAATAAATTATTTTGCTTACAAGTACTGTCTCTCTCCTTGTCCTTGGCACATGTATATACGGTGCGTGCCGGCACATGCAGGTGGCCCATTGCTGTGTTCTACAACATGCTTGACCTATTGTTGTCCGTCACCTGACGGACCGACACAGGTCACATGACATGAAGTCAACTGACGGACCGACATAGGTCACACGACATGAGGTCAACTGACGGACCGACACAGGTCACATGACCTGAGGTCAACTGACGGACCGACACAGGTCACATGACCTGAGGTCAAGTGACGGACCAACACAGGTCACATGACCTGAGGTCAACTGACAAAACGACACAGGTCACACAACATGAGGTCAATTGACGTACCGACATAGGTCACATGACCTGAGGTCAACTGACAAAACGATACAGGTCACATAACATGAAGTCAACTGACGGACCGACACAGGTCACATGACCTGAGGTCAACTGATGGACCGACATAGGTCACATGACCTGAGGTCAACTGACGGACCGACAAAGGTCACACGGCCTGAGGTCAACTGACGTACCAACACAGGTCACATGACCTGAGGTCAACTGACACAACGACACAGGTCACATGACATGAAGTCAACTGATGGACTGACATAGGTCACATGGCATGAGGTCAACTGACGTACCAACATAGGTCACATGACCTGAGGTCAACTGACACAATGACACAGGTCACATGACATGAAGTCAACTGACGGACCGACACAGGTCACATGACCTGAGGTCAACTGATGGACCGACACAGGTCACACGACATGAGGTCAACTGACGGACCGACACAGGTCACATGACCTGAGGTCAACTGACGGACCAACACAGGTCACATGACCTGAGGTCAAGTGACGGACCAACACAGGTCACATGACCTGAGGTCAACTGACGGACCGACACAGGTCACATGACCTGAAGGTCAAGTGACGGACCAACACAGGTCACATGACCTGAGGTCAACTGACAAAATGACACAGGTCACACGACATGAAGTCAACTGACGGACCGACACAGGTCACATGACCTGAGGTAAACTGACGGACCGACACAGGTCACATGACCTGAGGTCAACTGACATACCGGTATAATGGACCAGATTGCACGTGTATATATGGTGCGGCCCATTGCCGTGTTCTACAACATGCTTGACCTGGCAGCGATAAATGCTTATGTGTTATACAAGGCCTGCACTGGGTCCAAGGATTTTGGACTGAGGGGTAGGGGGTGGGGGGGTGTAGGTGTAGAATTAATGGGTCATTAGCAGGGTCATTAGCATGTGAATCGACATTATATAGCCCACTGAAAGGGACCGGGGGATTTAGAAGCCAAGTTCACTTGCGCAAAAAAGCGCAGCCTTAGTCAAATTACTGCAGTGTTAAGGCCTAATCTCGCATATATCCCCAAGGTCTTGACTTTAAACCCTAGAAGTCTGGACTTTGATCTCTCCTCTTTTCCACCTGCTCCTGTCCTCACTCAGGATCAGGAAAGGCTGAAGGCTCTCTGCCCTGTGAGAGCTTTAAGCACTTACATGCAGAGAACAGCCGAATGGAGAAAAACAAATCAACTGTTTGTATGCTTTGCAGCACCTGCTACCGGAAAGGCCCTATCAAAGCAGCGCCTCCCACACTGGGTGACTGAGGCCATAAAAAGGGCGTACAGTAGCAAAGGTCAACAGGCGCCCTCTGTAGTGCACGCTCATTCTACTCGGGGCTTGGTCACCTCGTGGTCACTGTTCAAGGGTGTACCAGTTGCAGAAATTTGTGCTACGGCGAACTGGAGCTCAATAAACACTTTTGCAAAGC
Organism: Garcialebias charrua; assembly: GCA_038048925.1. NCBI lineage: Eukaryota > Metazoa > Chordata > Actinopteri > Cyprinodontiformes > Rivulidae > Garcialebias > Garcialebias charrua. Next base: position 37,009 of record JBBPBX010017668.1, on the reverse strand, counting down.
ATTACAGTTTGGATGTTACTGCGTGTGATGTCACTCAGGCTGTCCTTTCTAACACACAGTAGAAAGTAGCCTTGAGATGCCTGCTGAACAAAGGCAGATGTTCACACTAGCATGCGTTTTACTGAGCATTTCAAGGGCGTGGATGAATTACGTTCCCATAGAGACATGACTGAAAGGGAACTGAAAGTTATGCACCATAACTCATGTTCCCTGAAGGAAGGGAACGAGGTGCAACATATCTGGCCCTTTTCAATGCTGAAAGCTCGGTGAAGTGCATTTTGTAGAAAGTTGGATGGGCGTCAGCGGCTTAAGTACCCAGAGGGCGGGGCCTCTGGCGCAACGCTGACGCCCATGCCGTAAAGGCGTGAATGTATTCCTTCAGGTAATCGCGCGGGGGCGCAATTCTCATAGCATATGTTGCACCTCGTTCCCTTCCTTCAGGGAACATGAGTTATGGTGCATTACTTTCAGGTTTCTTCTCTCTTTTCAGAAAGGACCAGTTAGGATGCATTGCTGCAGGGCCTGTCTTGTGTGTGAATTACTATTTGTCTCTATGTGGTCCTGTGATGGACTTTCGACCTGTTCAGGGTGTCCCCTGCCTCTCGCACAGTGACTGCCGGATATGGGCACCAGTGATCCTGTTACCTGAAAAGGAAGAAGTGATTCAAGACAATGGACAGATGGATAGATGGAACTTGTTCCTTTAGTTTAGTAAACTAAACACATGCATTAGAATAACATTAGGCTCTGTGTGCTCAACTTAGTTTTCATGACAGAATTGATAATGCCTCCCTGCTTTTCAGCATGTAAAAATATCCTGATGCATGCTCAATAATCCAGGTAGAAAAATCTAACAAAGTTAAGTCAGGTCCTCTTGACAGATCCTTCTTGATGAAGAATTTTGTTCAACAAGAAAATTCTGTCCAGACCTGACTTAACTTTGTTAGACATGTAAAAAATAATTTGTCTGACTTTGTGTGTTACTGAAGCCCTGAAGCCAATGATCTATTGATTACTCTTAAAAAAGAATAATGTCTGTTAGTAAATCTTCCCACGCAGGTTACCAAAACTCAGGGAACATGTTTTGAATTAATGTGCAGTTTATGAATCTGAGGGAATTGATTATTGTGATCTTAGTTTTAATTTTTAACATTATTTGTGGATAGTTGTGTTAAAACTAAGTGAAGTCAATGCAAAAAAAATCTATAGATATTTTAAAACAACCTACCAACATTTTTAACATTCCAAATATGTGATGATGCCAAAGCATAAAAAAATAAAATAAAATAAATGTTATTGCTGTATGCATTTTCCTTATAAATTGCTAAATGCTTTTCAACCACTTATTTGATCAGAGCATTGACTCAGCCATAATAATGCTCCATATTTACTGCTCCTTCTTTCACTCTGATGCCAACCTGTCATTCAGTCCACCTGTTCTCGTCCTGTTCCATCTCTGCCACTGAACAGATAATCATTGTTGTTGTTTTAGCAGGTGAGAGAAGGAAATCTAATATACCATCCATCTGACTCTTTCATTTAATCTCCTCATCAGTGAAACAATTAAGTGGCACACATTTTTGGCTGGAAGTGTAAGCCAGCCAAATGTTGCTGATCGCCCACACACCACATCAACTGAAACACCAATCCTCGAAGAAGTCACAGTTACGTTCGCCTTTTTTGGGCAGTGTCTGGCTAGTCCTCACTTCGTTGTACTGTATATCCTGGGCTGATCCACCAGCAAAACCTCAGAAAAATGAGTGAACTGGTGTCCTCAAACTGACCCAGTAAGGAGTAGAAACCTGGCGACATAAATGCAACTTTGAGTCTGGTTATGCCATTTTAGCTGATGCAACTTGATAAATCATTTTCTGGCTTGCAGTGATAATAAATGACTTGATCTGGTTACATGAAATAACTTATCTCAACCAAACTCCAGACTATTTATCACATAGTTACTTTATCTAAATTTGTGCGTGTATAAGCCAAAATAATTCCTGCTCAAATAATTAATTTTACATTAAAGTGAACTAATTATTGACTGATTCATTATTATTGCTTAGATTGTTCATTATTGTTCTAGTCATTGCATTCATACTATTCAAACAAGTTATTCTACAAATTATTCTCCTTTTCACTTGTGTAGTTCAATTTGTTTATTATTGTTGATTTATTTATTTTGTAATAAAATTTAAGAAACAAATTTGTCTGCTCATTTGGATGGATTTCCATGTTTTGGTATTGAAATCCCTGTAGTTAACAGATTCTACTTCAGTGACTTTCTATTGTTAAAGAGTGAATACATTAATTAAGTTGTTTGCTGGTCAGTAAACTGATCTTCTGGGGCCTCATGTATCAACCATGCGTGCGCACAAAAACATTGCGCACGTCACTTTCCACGCAAAGTGGCGTATGTATCAAATCTGATATGAACGGGAATACCTGCGCTTCCACGTACAAATTCACGGATGCTCCCCTGCTTGCGTACGCACGTTTCTGTGGTTATATTTCCTTTGGCGACACTTACAGGTGCCGCTGTGAAACTGAAGCCCCACAATCTGTGGTTGACTTTAAGAGCGGCTTGAAGACCTTTCTTTTCAACCGAGCATACTTTACTCCTCATGATTCTACTTTTGATCTTAGTTGATACTGTTGTTGATTTTAATTGTTTTATTATTTGTCTTATTGACATTCAAATATGTTGCACCTTGTAGCACTTTGAGATTTCCATTAATGAAAAGTGCGTTATAAATTGAATTCATAATTATTATTATTATTATTATTATTATTAACTGTTCATGATGTGAAAATGATTAATATTCCCTCCAAACACACGATTAACAAGTATTACATCCACATGACGCAGTGAAATAAAGCACGCGCAAAGTTGTGCCAAAAATAAATTTAACAGGAACGGATTCATTCAGCCTTACTGGAGGTTATAATAAATAGTGTAACACGCAGAGCATTTATTTAGAAACAGATATAATTTTCCGATCTAGGATATGGCTTATCAGCCGTTTTCAGAAATAATAATTTTTCAGTTTGGCACTGCTGCTGCGCTCTGGGGAGCCGTGCATCACGCGTGCATACAGAAGCAGCGGTCAAACTGTTCCCGAGCTATGAGGGAGCTGCAGGTCGATCGGGACTGCAGTCCAGTCCACACAAAGCCGGATCATGTCCAATAGAATGGTCTCATCCATATGTTTCCAAAGGCTGAGTGGTCGCGCTTTGGAGCGCGCGCGCACCCTCACCGGTGTCGACACGGCAGCTGGAGGTGTTTCATTTTCTGCGTTTATTGTAGATTCCCCCAAAATGACACGTGAAAGTACACCTTGTTATATAACTTGTAGGAGAGTAAAAGCTTCACAGACAGATTGCGCACAGGGCTGCGGGGCGCAGCGTCTGGAGACGCCAACATCATGTCATGAAATGTCTCCACCAAGACGCACAGACTCGTTTCTTCACATCATCTACATAAACAAAGATCTATGTTCTAGCAAACATCCAAGTAAGTTCCTCTGTGTTTACAGTAATTATGGTAATAAACTCGTGCGCAAAGTTAATATTTCCACACAGAATGAATGAATGAGCCGGTTCGCGCACCACAGCAGGGTGCGCGAACCGACACACAATCACTCGTTCTTTGCATGATGAACACATTTTATTACTATTCTTACTTAGGATGTTTGTCCTCACTCATATTATATTAAATTCATTATTTTCCTGAATCTAGAAATCATTTCTGATCGCGCAGGGATCAAACAAACATGTCCTTCACACATGCAGGAAGTAATTTGCATCTGTTTAACATATGTAAATGAAGGCGTGTCAGGGGAGGTGTCTCACGTGCGCTCAGTTCCACGTCAATTGTGTTGTACATAAGGAATGTGCGTGGATTCAGGTGTACGCACAGTTTGATAATTCTGGATTTTTTTGTGCGTGGACACTTTTCTGGATTTGTCCGTACGTGACTTTTCAGTAAGAAATCTACGCAAGTCTTTGTACATGAGGCCCCAGGTGCCCTGATTTAACAAGTGCAAAACAAGTAAATAAAGTTGTAGACTGTAAACTGATCAACAGTTAACTGGAACATTTAGTTGCAGTTATTGCTGCATGGGTGTCCACACCAGGTACTGAAAGCAACGGTTCGCATACTTTTGCCACTCACAGATATGTAATATGGGATCATTTTTAAAACTGTGTTCTCTTTATCTAATTTTAGGATTTGTGTGAAAATCTGATGATGTTTTAGGTCATATTCATGCAGAAATTTAGAAAATTATAAAGAGTTCACAAACGTTCAAGCACCACCGTATATACGTGTGTGCCTTGGACTACTGACTGTTATTACGCTGCTTCTTTCCTCTTTTCTTTTTTTCTCAAAGTTGTATCCTTAGGTCATTGTGACGGTAATACACGTTACCTGTCAGCTCGCTCTATTTTATTCTTCGACAACAGTGTTCCATTTCACATGAGCACTCATCAAGACATTTCTTACTGGTGTCTTTAAACCTCAGTTTTGGAGGTCCAGCACCCCAAGTCAGTTCACCATGCAAAATGGCTTTTACATCTGTCATCTTTCAGTCATCAAACATGGCTGAACCAGTGTATTTGGATTCCGATCATCGTCATTTCAATCTTTTCAGCTCCTAGTAAGACTTCCTCATTGCTAACAAATTTGTCCCAGTTAATTTTCATAATCAGGTGTAGGTGACATTGCTGAATGGTATGCAGCTGTCTGGCTGCAGCCAACTCATTAATTTGAGGAAACTATGCTTTTAAGCAATATAAAAACTTGAAAGCTTGGCACCCAATTATTGAAAGGAACGTTTCATATGTTTAGATGTAGTCGCACACCAAAATGGAAGCTCACTTATTTTTCAAGTTTCCTTGCTCACATCATGCACAAACAGATGGTGGTATTTCTAATTCCCCCTCTCCACTTCAGCATGGGTGACAAAAACCTAGATTGGAATGAATCCACTGCATATTGTTGTTATAAACATTTGGTTTTTAAGGTAAATGTGATCAAAATCTTCCATCTGAAGGATTCCTAGTTTTTCAGCAATAACCACTTTCCTTACAGCTGATTGTCATTCAGTCATTCACCTCTGCACACCTGCACCTAATCCTGATGACATCTCTGCTGGGTACTTAAACCTCTGACAATCATTCATCTGACGCTGGAACATTATGATACCTTGGGTAACTTAAGTGACATCTAAAAAAATAATTTGTGATTTTTGGACTAACCTTGATTTGCTCGTGTCCTGCTTCTCCATGTAGGGTAGTAGTCAAGATCACCTAACCCTTGACCAAGTCAAGACCAAGACCAGAGTGTACCAAGACAAGATCAAGACTTTTAGGGTCCTAGACCAAGTCGGGACCAAGACTGAGGAAGGGCAAGACCAAGTCGAGACCAAGACCTCAAGTCTTGAAGCTCAGTTTTTTCACAGATTATCTGCCTTATACCATACTGTCATAGTAACAGTTTCAATAAATATGAAAAAAAAGTATGTAACTTATATAAAAATAATTTTATAAAAGTTACATACTGAAACTTTGTTTGCTTTTAAATGAATGTATCAACTTTTCTACACTTTCAAAGCTACATAACAAAGAAATCAGACAGTGGTTTTTGCACAATAATTTTGTGACCCACTGACACAAAACTTATGTTAAACTACTCTACTAGACTTAACAGATGAGGCACCCACAATTATTTATAATTTGAAGCATTTTTTTATTTCACATAATTTATTTGTTCAAAAATCATGGTTTTTGCTCAATAACTAATTAGATAGTGCTTTAAAATGAGAAATAAAGAATGATGTCTTGTGTGTCAGGTCTATTAGAGTAGTTTAACATTAGTTTTGTCAGTGGGTCAAATGATGTAAAACATATTATTTTTTGTTTCTGAAGAGTGTTTGGTTTGGGAATTTGTTGACAGTCCATAAGTGAACCATTATGTCTCAGAGGAGGGGCAGACTGAGCACAGCTGACTGAAATCTGAAAGTTATGCACCATAACTCATGTTCCCTAAAGGAAGGGAACGAGGTGCAACATATTGCTATGGGAAATTGCGCCCCCGCGTGATTACCTGAAGGAATACACTCACGCCTTTATGGCCGGGGCTTCAGCGTCACGCCAGAGACCCCGCCCTCTTGGTATTTAAGACGCGGACGCCCATCCTACTTTCTCCAAAATGCACTTCACCGAGCTTTCAGTATTGAAAAGGGCCAACTATGTTGCACCTCGTTCCCTTCCTTCAGGGAACATGAGTTATGGTGCATTTCAGTTCCCTTATTAGTCAGTCACTCGGTGCAACATATTGCTATGGGAACGTAATTCATTCACGCTCTTGAAATGCTCAGTAAAATGCATGTTAGTGTGAACATCTGCCTTTATTCATTAGGCATCTCACGGCCGCTCTCTACTGTGTGTTAGAGAGGACAGCCTGAGTGACATCACACGCAGTAACGTCCAAACTGTAATGTTTTGCAAACATATTTGTTAAGCTCCAGTTCGCAGCCGCACATATGTCTGCAACTGGTACACCCTTGAACAATGACCACGAGGTGGCCAGGCCCCGAGTAGAGTGAGCACGTACTCCAGAGGGCACCTGCTGACCTTTGCTACTATACTCCCTTTTTATGGCCTCAGTCACCCAGTGTGAGAGACGTTGCTTTGACAGGGCCCTACCAGTAGCTAGGGCCGCAAAACACACAAACTGTTGGTTTGTTTTCCTCCAATCAGCTGTTTTTTCCATGTAAGCACTTAAAACCCTCACAGGGCAGGGTGCCCTCAGCTTTTTCTGTTCCTGAGTGAGGACAGGAGCAGGAGGAAATGAAGAGAGATCAAAGTCCAGACTTCTGGGGTTCAGAGTCAAGACCTTAGGAATATACGCAGGATTAGGCCTTAGGGTGACCTTTGACCTGTCAGGGGCAAACCTGGTACACATTGGGTGCACGGACAAAGCATGGAGGTCACCCACACATTTTGCCGAGCAAAGAGCCAGGAGTAGAGCTGTCTTATAAGATAATAAATCTATCTTAATGTTGCTTAGTGGTTCTAATGGGGGATCACAGAGAGCCCCCAAAACAAGACTGAGATCCCATCCAGGGGTCAAGATCCTGCTGGGAGGTCTATTCCTTAGTACGCCCTTCATTAATCTTATCATGAGCAGGTGCGTGCCAGGCGTCCTGCTCCCCCAGTCCTTGTGACAAGCTGAAATTGCTGATAAAAACACCTTAATGGTTGAGAATGAACGACCTTTCTCCAGCAGATCCTGAAGAAAAGTGAGAAGCTGGACCAAGTCACAGGAATAAGAAATAATATTTCTTTCCATGCACCAAGCTTCAAAAATATGCAATTTTCGGGCATAGAGAGACTGTGTTGACACAGCTCGGGCGTTTTGAATGGTATTTACCACGTTCTCGGACAGGCCTGAGGCCACCAGTTTGTCCCTCTCAGCAACCAAGCTGAAATTTGTCACAGCTCTGGACATAAGCAGAGAGGCTGTCACTTCTGGTGACGTACCGGGTCCCTGGAGAGGAGTAGGTGGCAAAGCAAGCTCATCCTCAAAGGCCCCGGTCTCTGTGGCCCCTTGAGGGCCAACCAAATTAGGGAGGGGGCCCTCCTGCAGATGTGTTACCATACCACCCGCACCAAGAGTGTTGGGAGGTAGGAGCAACCTGCTGTCTCCGTTGGACAAAAGCGGAACAGAAAGTCTGCTTTTCCTCTTTTTATGGAGAGTCACGGTCCGGAGGAAGTGCAAGTTTTGTATACGAGCAGACCTCCTGATCCTCATGATTGGGTCCGGTTCACTGGCCTCCGGCCTCATCAGTGCCCTGGAGCCTGATGAACCTCCAGGGAGCTGTGTTTCACCTGGTGGGGGGATGTCGTTTAAGATCAGAACCGATTCAGTGCAACGAGCACGGTCACACGCTGCAGGATCATTGCCTGAGCAAGGTGTGTTGCTCATAGAGGTTAAAGGGACAGTTTCAGCATAAGGATGGGAAACTGTTCGAGACAACCCTTTCTGTTGAGCAGCTTTAAATTTGGCTGGTGACACAAAGTCCAGTCCTCTTTGATTAAAGAGAAGAGGAGTCTGACTTAGCCCTGGTGCCATTCCTGCTTTGCATTGAATGTTCACAAACACTGCAGCGTCATCACCGTTTCTTTTGTGAACGTGTGAGACTGGTTCGGGCCTGTGGGCCTCTGTTGTGACCCCCCGTCACTCACTGCTGGACTCCGTTGAATAAGAGCTGGTGGCCAGGAAGGTACGTTGTCATGGTTACCAGGTTCTGTCGGCGCGCTCCCCTGGCGCGCGGACGTGTCACAGGTATGTTTAATTTGTGTATTGTCGACCCCGTGGTTTACAATGGGGCGAGGGTTGGAACATGTGACCCCCCTCACCTGTCCCTGTGAGGACTGACGGGCCTGTTTGCAGACGCCTCTGGCTCTGTCTGCTACAGACAGTCCTAAGGCCGCCTGCTAGGGCTTATTGATTGGGCTATCACTCGTGAGCCACGAGGGAGGGGGGGATGATGGCTTCCGCCCTTTATATCGGCTGGAAAAACAGAGGGAAGCCGTGTTGTTGATATGACTGTGGGTTTTTTTTAGTCAAGAAATAGGGAGGAACTGTTTTTTTTAGCTTTATTCGTGCTTTTGTGCAACGACATATTTGACTTTATGTCACTCACAACAGAACAGTCATGATTCATGCATAAAACAAAGTCATCAGCTTTTTGTATAGTTCTACAAATAAAGTCTGGACATGTGAAGGTTAGATCCCATACCTCGTGGTCGGGCGAACCTGTAAAGTTAAGCAGAAGGCCCATTTCATCAGGCACGTTTCTGTCCTGTGTCCCGATTCGCCGAGGAGGTCCTATGTCGGACCGCCTGGCGGGGAACAAATCTGTTTTTACTCCAGGCATGTTTGGCCCGTGGTGGATCCGATGGTGGTCTGCCGGTGCTTGCCCTCGTATGCCGGCTGCTTTTGCGGTGGGACACGTGAGGCTGAGCTGTGTCGAGGCTGCGCGAGTCTGCTCCCAGCTGATTCCCTGGGGGGGGGCAAAAGCTCTCCTGGGGATGCCTTCCCGGAGAGCCTCCGCCTGTTTGCGCCTCTGGTCCAGCCTGGTCTGAATTCGATCCAGAGCCTTTCCAAACAATCCTGTCGGCTCTATCGAGTGGTGGAGAAAAGGAATTCTTTGTCCCTCCGGGAGGTCAGTTAGGGTCGTCCACAGATGGCGTTGTACGATGACCACCTCAGCCATACCTCTGCCTTGTGCAATGGCTGCGGTCCCCATCATGCGGAACACAAAGTCTGTTACCCTACGGGCTTCCTCCAGCACGTCAGTGGCAACCTGCTTGTCTGTCGTTACCTGGAGCTCCTGCAGTTTTTCAGCCAGGTACGCTTGCATCATGGCGGACGCGTTCATTATGCGCGCCGCGAGGCCCTGAGCCCTGTAGCATTTCTCGAGCAGAGAAGCCGAGGCTCGACAGGCTTTGCTGGGCAAAGTCGGTTTCGTCCCAGATGACCTGGGAGCCAAATGACACACCAGCGTGTCCTCCATTTGTGGCACATTGGCTATTCCGGCTGCTTCCATCCCATCCACGTCGAGGAACTGTAAGAGCGGCAGCAGCATGGGAGCCCTGGGCTTAGGCCAGGTGCGAGTCAGCTCCGTGAGAAAATCCGGGAAGATGGGCATTCTTTGCCTTGTGGTGGACTGCTGCTTCGTGTAAAAATAATTTCCTGCCAATTTCGGGACTTGTTGACGGGGTGGAGGTTCGGGCCACGGGATTTGCAGCGCGTCCGCTGCTCTGCGACACAAGTCGAACAGAGCAGGGATCAAAAAGTCAGTCTCCGGGAGCACAGGTGCCAGGGTGCGAGAGAGGTCTCCCCCTTGCTCGTCTACTCGATGTCGGCGTCGTCCGCAGAGAATTCGCCTGAGGCTGATATCGAGATTTCGTCCTCGTTCATCATGCCACGAGTGTCGAAGTCGACTGTCAAGTCCCCGATGGGAGCCAGCACATCTGGGCTGTCGCTCCATTCGACTCGGGTGCTTTCCTCCAGAGCCATGCTCTCGAGCTCCGGCGTGGAAGTGAGAGGCTCAGTAGTGTCCGGGTCTGTTGGCGCCACAGCAGCGCCCATGGCTTTGGCGACGAAGTCCGCCCGGTGCCATCCTCACCGCCTCCAGCATCTGGTTGCATTGTGGGCATGAGTCAGGCGTATCCAGTACCATTTTCGCATGCAACATCCCCAGGCAGACAGGACAAGCCTCATGGGTGTCCGTCGCTGAGAGGGAAAAACCACAACCATTGGGGCAGGCCCAAGAGGTTGGGCTCGGCGTCCTGCTAGCCTTTTTCGGAAATCTTGGCTTTCGCTTTCCTTTCTCTGGAGCCATGTCCGAGAGAAGACAAGCAAGTTTTTCCACAATTCTTTTTCAAGACGTCTCCTCCGTCGCGTCGCTTTCGCTGGCTAGCCTGCTACGAATTTTAGCAGAGGTAGCGATGTGACGCAGTTAGCGCCGTCGAGCGAAGCAGTCTGCGGAGAGAGGAGAAGAAAAAACTTTGGGGTTAAGGAAAAATGTGCCGGACTAGCTTTTGCTAGCCCAGTAGTACGCAGGAATAATTCTCTGTACGCTCTGCGTAGGGAGCGAGCTCACCTTTGGTCGAGCGATGAAACAACAGAGAAGTCCCGCGAAGAGAAGTTCAGGTTTAGCGAGGTGAAGGGCAATAAGAGAAAGTAGGATGGGCGTCCGCGTCTTAAATACCCAGAGGGCGGGGTCTCTGGCGTGCCGCTGACGCCCCGGCCATAAAGGCGTGAGTGTATTCCTTCAGGTAATCGTGCGGGGGTGCAATTTCCCATAGCAATATGTTGCACCAAGTGACTGATTGATAATGGAACAGACTGCCTGCTTCGGATCGAATGAGAAGAACACACCGCTGAAGCCATGGAGAGAGAGAGAGAGAGAGAGAGAGAGAGAGAGAGAGTCTTTATTGTCATTTGCACCGCATGTGGTACATGTGATGAAAACGAGATTATGTACACAGGGTCCCAGTTACATCCAACAACAAATGCAAGAGAAAAACAGTAATAACATCTAGGATTAACTAAGAAAAACATCAACTAGTAATACACTAAGCCCTAATGTAATAGAAAAACATCATTATAAACAGCAGCACGAACATGAGTCTGTATGAGCAGATGGTCACAGATGAACACAGCAACAAGAAAACAGATCAGCATCAGCATGATGTGATATTTTGCAGTGTTTATTCGTATTGATTATTTATTCATGAGTCTAACAGCCTCAGGGTAGAAGCTGTTCCTCAGTCTAGTGGTTCTACATTTGATGCTCCTCAACCTCCGTCCTGAGGGGAGTGGGGCAAAGAGTGAGTGTGCTGGGTGAGTGAGGTCTTTCATGATGCAGGTGGCTCTTTTCCTGCATCTGGAGGTGTAAATGTCTGTGATGGTGGGGAGACTGACTCCAACAGACTTCTGTGCAGCCTTCACCACTCTCTGTAGAGCTTTCCTCTCTGCAACTGTGCAGCCTCCATGCCACACGTTGATGCTGGAGCACAGGATGCTCTCCACTGCACACCTGTAGAAGGAGGTGAGAACTGGGCTGCTCAGACCAGCTCGTCTCAGCCGTCTGAGGAAGTAGAGTCTCTGATGACCTTTCTTGATCAGGCTGGTGGTGTTGTTGCTCCAGCTGAGGTTATCATTCATGTGTACACCCAAGTATTTGTAGCTGGAGACCACTTCCACTGCAGATCCACTTATGTTCAGTGGGGTGTGGGTGTGTTTGTTCCTTCTGAAGTCCACAATCATCTCCTTTGTCTTCTTCACATTCATGTGAAGGTTATTCTCTTTGCACCAGCTCTCCAGGTGTTCCACCTCCTGTCTGTAGCTGGACTCATCATTGTTTGTGATGCATCCCACCACCGCTGTATCATCTGCAAACTTAACAATATGACAGCCTGGATGTGTGGCTGTACAATCATATGTGAGCAGAGTGAACAGAAGAGGGCTCAGCACACATCCTTGAGGAGAGCCAGTGCTGAGGGTTATGGTGGAGGAGGAGAAGTTGTGGATCTTCACGGACTGTGGTCTGTTTGTTAAGAAGTCTAGTACCCAGTTACAAATGGAGGGGCTTAGTCCAAGTGTGGATAGTTTGTCTATCAGAGTTTGGGGGATCATGGTGTTGAAGGCAGATGTGAAGTCCACAAAGAGCATACGCACGTATGAGTCCTTCTGATCCAGGTGGGTGAGAGCAGTGTGGACCACAGAGGAGATGGCGTCCTCTGTTGATCGGTTCTCGCGGTATGCATACTGATGAGGGTCCTCGTTGATGTTGACGGTTGTCTTGATGTGGGACATGACCAGTTTCTCAAAACATTTTGCGACTATCGGGGTGAGGGCCACCGGCCTATAGTCATTCAGACCAGTCACTGTGGAGCTCTTTGGAACTGGGATGATGGTGGCGGTCTTCAGGCAGGTGGGAACTGACTCCAGTGCAAGTGAGGTGGTGAAGATGTCAGCCAGCACCTCACAGAGCTGATCCGCACATTCCTTCAGAACTTTCCCCGGGATGTTGTCCGGTCCAGTTGCTTTATGAGGGTTGATCCTTCTGAGACTGCCTCTCACTTCTGCTGTGCAGGGGCGGATCTAGAAAAATATCTATGGGGTGGCAAGGGGGTGGCAAGGATGTTTCAGTGGGTGGCAACACCCTCCTCCACATACACATACATACATATATACATCTATATATATATATATATANTACCATCTACATTTTAAAATTGTGTAATAATATTATGATCACAGTTATATTAGTTGCAGTGCAAACCATAAAATAATCTTGACATAAATACAGTTTCCCCTTACTTACCTTGTTTCCAAAACCTGAATGGGAGTCTCCCCAAATTCACTTCTTCTCAGACCTTCCCCAAAGTCATCATCTCTGCATAAAAACATATAATGTAGTTCAAACAATAATCACATATTCTTTTCAACACATTTATCACACAATGACAAATGTATCTAACATATCAAAGCATGTAGGATGATTTAAAAAATAGCATCAAACAGCCATCTTCCATCCTGTTCTGCTGCTAGAAGTAAAATTTGAACTTTTTACGCTCTCCTTTCATCCTGCTTCACTGCAGGCTCATGTCCGCAGCAGACAAACTCGTCCACCCCACCGCAAGTTTTACAGATTTTATTCCAAAAATTAATGATTTTTGAGGCCCTTTATACAGGTAAACGTCCAAAGAGGTTGACATGTATGCATCAACAACATTTATTGTGTAGTAGAACTAACAGACTTTTCGATTATGAACACCAAATGATCTGCAGACAATATGCTAATTGCTAGTTGTTGTGATCATGCCTCTCTTACACAGACAGCGCAGTTACAGTACTTTCATCATATCTGCTTGCTGATCCACAATACAATAAGTTAGGATAACTAAATGTACGTATCGAAACAATACTGAGGTTGAATGAGTTAGCTGCTGCCATTAGCATCACGTCAGCTGTAGGCCGGAAAACGGTTTTAGCCTGTTGTAGATAATATCATGGCATTTGCGCTATCACATGTTACCTTTTTGTTATATTTCAGCTCGTTTGGCTGGTAACAAACCCATATAGATTCTGCTCTGCTGGCGGCAAAACAAGGAGGCAGATGAAAGCTTGCTGAACTTTATTCCTATTGATGGCAACGACAACCACAACTCACGAACTGCACAGCTACAGGCTCTCAAGCTAACACACACACACTCTCTTCTTCTACCCGCCCCTCTCGTAGCTCTCTACCACCCTCTCTAGGTAAAGGCTGGGCCTGTAACACATGATTCAAGCAAAGACACTTACTTTTCAAGCAGAAATGTTGCTAACTCTGCATCGCTTTGCAATCCTTTGAGCACCCAAAGCTCTCGCTACCCACCTCCGCCATTTTGAAACAGCTACTACGGGAACGTGCGCGGATGCGCGCAGCAGCTGGGAGAGGCGGGGGAAGGGCGGGGGGAGCTCGTTCATGAAAATAACTCTGTTTTTATTGGCTGGTTAAACACGGGCCGCTCTGGTTTTTATAAATGCTATTTTAACCACCGGGAGACGCCAGAGGAATATAGTATTTGTCAAAGATTACCTGTTTAACATCACTCTGTCAAAAAATAGTGACAGAGAGAAGAAATATGTTTATAAAAAAAGCTACATACTGAACCTTTAATGAAAAGTGCGTTATAAATGGAATTCATTATTATTATTATCATTACAAAGAAAGGCGTCTGGTTCCACAGAAGATACGCACTGTTGGAGATCTTGTATTATGGGACGGACCATTGGGAAAGACCGTCGCAGGAACACACCCTGGGCTGTTTGAAGAGGCTACAATTACAGCACACAAATCCAGAACGCACTTTGCAAGGTCTATGAGAACTGCTGCGATGATTTATAAAGAACATGTCTGCTCCTTACCTACCAACAAACATTTTAGCTCTGCTTCTACCACTCATAATTTTCTTGAGTGCAGGAAGTGGGGTAGTATAGGTGCTGCTTGCACCCCGAGATGTGGAGGCTGCCGCTGTGGCAATTGCCAACCTGGTGGCAAAGAAATGACTTTGGCTGAAGAAAGAGGGTTAGAAGTGGTGAAGAGTGGGCTGACATATGCTGGTACTGATGACCACACTGATGGTCCTCATTGGCATGTCATCTACCCATGGCTCAAAGATCCCTCAACATTGACAAACATTAAAAGAGTAGTGGAGGAAACCTTTCTCAGAACAGAGAGACAATTAACCAAGGAACCACAGTTGAAAAAGGCCTAGTGCTCAATTTCATGAGATGGTTGACTGTTGGGCTGAAAAGAAGCTGACTGAAGAGGATTTATTGACCTGGAAGGGACCTGTCTGGTTCATAAGCCATCTCATTGCTCCCAACCTGCCCTCTGTTACAACTCCAGTGAGATTCGCCATGAGAGAGACAGCAAACCTACCTCAATGCAGCCATCTGGATGAGTGTCAAGTATTACATGAGCACAGCTATGTTGATGACATATTAACATCCCACAACTGTCGTGAAAGACTTGAGGTCATCACAAAGAATGTTGAGTTTATTCTAAAAGCAGGAGGATTTGAGCTGAAGCCGTGGGTCTTCTCAGGCCAAAGTGAAGAAGAGGAAAGGGAGACATCACCAAAGATGATTGCCCTGCCAAACCAACTAAAGGAGGAAGACATCAAGGCACTTGGCCTCGGCTACATTGCAGATGAGGACAAGTTGTATGTCATGGTAAGAATCAACTTCTCAAAGTGGAAGAAAAAAATGAGACTTTGCCAAGATTTACTGCTCGAAGACGTACGAATGAAAACACCAGACCCATTGACACACAGTCAAGTTGCTGGTTTATACGACCCAATCGGTTTGACAACACCAGCAAAACAAAAAGGGACTAGCTTGGTTCGAAGAGCATTCCAAGAGGCAAAACCAAGGTGTGACATTGTCAAAGATACATGGGACCTTGCCTTATCTGATGAACTCCACAGACATGCAGTGGATCTATTTGAGGAGTACGTCCAGCTAAGTAAAATAAAGTTCCCAAGAGCCCTTACTCCTCAAGATGCTACGAGTGAACCCATTGCAGTCACCCGTTCAGATGGCAGCAAAATTTCACAAGGCGCAGTGTCTACGGCAGCCTGAGAAAGCATTAACAACATGCAAAATAAGTAATTTGTAGCAGTGCTCATTAGAGCTCAAGCAAAAAAAATTATGCAAAGTCCTAAGAGGAGAGTTCCTGCCGGTGCAACTGTCAAAAACTGGATGGATGAAAGACGCTTTAATAGCCTAATGCGCCTGGTCAAAACTGTTGCTTTTGTATGGAGAGCTACCAGAAAATTTATATTCAGAAGCAAGTCCATAAAGACACCAAAGTGGGAGGTGGAGCCAACACATGGGGCCATCACTGCCTCTGAACGTCATGACAGGGACATCTGTCTCGTTGCCCAACAGGGGTTAACCCTACCAGCTACCACCACAGACCGTTTGGTTGTGTACCGAGAGGCAGAGACTGGGTTACTAGTCTGTGGTGGGAGAATTCATGGTTTCAGAGACAATGGCATGGTAGTTCCCCTCCTACCTTCCCATGCATGGGTCTCTACCTTGTTGGCAAGGGAGAAACAAAATGAGGGTCATGAAGGAGTGGCTGCGACCCTGCTGAAAATGAGAAAAGCTTGGGTCATTCAAGGAAGGAGACTTGCCCAAGAAGTAGTGGAATACTGCCTTATCTGCAAAAAGTCCAAAGATCCTGCATCCCTGTGGCAAGACACACCAAGATAGCCTAGGACCAGAGCCCTGGAAGAAAATGCCCAAACGACAGTCTTGCACAGAGATGTTTGGCACCTGGTTGTTCTGTTGCCAGTGAAGGAACAAGTCTAGAACTGACATGTAGTTTGCTGTAATTGATTCTGCGATCTTTCCAGAGATTCCGTGGAACCAGAAATTCCGTGGAAAGATCAAGTGGGAGGTGTTCTGGCAAACTACCTGGCTTCTGCTCCTCCCTGTCACTCCTCTCTGCTGCTCAGTGAGGAGGGCCAGGTGGGACCAATTAGCAATCAAAGCATGCAGGTATTTCTGGAAGTGACAGATATGCCACTCTTGTTTGGACTGACACTGCTGCACCAAGAGTAAGCAGTGTAGCTCACCTGAAATCATATCTGTGCAAACAAAGTCTGCTACAATCTGTGAAGGACAGCCGGT
The DNA here is from genome assembly GCA_038048925.1 of Garcialebias charrua. Lineage (NCBI taxonomy): Eukaryota > Metazoa > Chordata > Actinopteri > Cyprinodontiformes > Rivulidae > Garcialebias > Garcialebias charrua. The sequence continues at coordinate 20,244 of JBBPBX010017668.1, read as the reverse complement.
AAGCACATATTGCTGTTGATTGATTAACAAATGTACCAAAGCAATGCATGGACTTTTTATCAGAGTCAGAGTCAGAGAGTCTTTATTGTCATTTGCACCGCATGTAGTACATGTGATGAAAACGAGATTATGTACACAGGGTCCCAGTTACATCCAACAACAAATGCAAGAGAAAAACAGTAATAACATCTAGGATTAACTAAGAAAAACATCAACTAGTAATACACTAAGCCCTAATGTAGTAGAAAAACATCATTATAAACAGCAGCACGAACATGAGTCTGTATGAGCAGATGGTCACAGATGAACACAGCAACAAGAAAACAGATCAGCATCAGCATGATGTGATATTTTGCAGTGTTTATTCTTATTATTTATTTATTCATGAGTCTAACAGCCTCAGGGTAGAAGCTGTTCCTCAGTCTAGTGGTTCTACATTTGATGCTCCTCAACCTCCGTCCTGAGGGGAGTGGGGCAAAGAGTGAGTGTGCTGGGTGAGTGAGGTCTTTCATGATGCAGGTGGCTCTTTTCCTGCATCTGGAGGTGTAAATGTCTGTGATGGTGGGGAGACTGACTCCAACAGACTTCTGTGCAGCCTTCACCACTCTCTGTAGAGCTTTCCTCTCTGCAACTGTGCAGCCTCCATGCCACACGTTGATGCTGGAGCACAGGATGCTCTCCACTGCACACCTGTAGAAGGAGGTGAGGACTGGGCTGCTCAGACCAGCTTGTCTCAGCCGTCTGAGGAAGTAGAGTCTCTGATGACCTTTCTTGATCAGACTGGTGGTGTTGTTGCTCCAGCTGAGGTATTTGTAGCTGGAGACCACTTCCACTGCAGATCCACTCATGTCCAGTGGGACGTGGGTGTGTTTGTTCCTTCTGAAGTCCACAATCATCTCCTTTGTCTTCTTCACATTCATGTGAAGGTTATTCTCTTTGCACCAGCTCTCCAGGTGTTCCACCTCCTGTCTGTAGCTGGACTCATCATTGTTTGTGATGCATCCCACTGTAGTGGACCTACCCAGGGTCAAATTAAGGTTTTTGAACTGTCCAGTGATGACCTTTACTGACCTCTCAGTAAAGCAAGACATTTACTACAAAATTATTCATTTAGCTATAATCTGATAACATAGTCACCAATAAGAGACTATTTCTATCTTTGATTTTAGGCTGATGTGATCAAAAGAATAACTTTTGTCATTTTCATGATGTGTGCTTTTAAGCTGTGTTATTCTGTGAGAGTTAAACTGTGTTTCACTGCTGTGTCAAAGGTGCAATCTCGGGTCACAGAGACTTCTTTTAATTTTGTTAATTCAAATGTTATCAAATGAATAATTTTATTTGTAAGAGCATCAGTACATTTTAATGTCAGATAAATCAAATACTCTGCTTAATTCAAAATGTTGTACATGGAGGATTTCTCCTCTCCTCTCGAACTTGCATGTGAAGATAAAAGGAACACTTTATCTCATTCATTTTAGCTTGAGCTCAGGACAATCTAGACACCCAAAGACTTTTGTTTTTGTCCTATTTAATAATCAAGCTATTATCATTAATAGGTCCCATATGTTATGCTCTGATGACGTTTGTTTATTCATACAACAGTGTTGGTAATGAGTTAAGAAAGTTCTAAATCTGCTGTATCATGAAACTGGCGTCTTAAACTAACTTTCTTATCCTTTCTGACATTTTTAATCTAACTTATGCCTCCTCTCAGTGGCTCCTGGCTTAACAGACTGAATCAGAAAGAGCTACGTCTTTCTAGGTCAAGTTAGCCTTAAAAGAGCTCTGACTTCCTGTTTTCCGGAAGTCTGCTGGAGTAAGCCTCAAACTATGGTCTTCTCCAAAGAACTGATGATCGTCTAGTCAACACGCTAATGACCATGTCATTCAGTTAAAGACTTATAACATGCCAAGTTATAAGCCATCTTCAACAGCTGAAAAGCTCTCTTTTATTGACATTCCTTTAAGGAACGTCTTATCTTGAACAACAGCACCAGGAGCTGCCGTTACTTTCGGTTCGAGTCAAGGCGCACGTCTGGAGACGCTGAGAATGGTAAACGAACTGACCAAACTGGACCGAGGGAGACTGACCATCTTCACGAGATCACATTAAGGAACGTCTTATCTTGAACAACAGCACCAGGAGCTGCCGTTACTTTCGGTTCGAGTCAAGGCGCACGTCTGGAGACGCTGAGAATGGTAAACGAACTGACCAAACTGGACCGAGGGAGACTGACCATCTTCACGAGGTAACAAGTCGTCAAATGCTTTGCCAAGGGTACCAACGTGTAGCCGAGTTCAGCCGGAGAGCTGCCATGCTTCTGGTTAAACACATCAAGATAACTCCCTGACTCTTAACTTTTCTTCCTCCATTTCTCCTCCTAAATCTTTTCCTCTCTATCTAAGCTGGAAACTATATTTTTTAAGTTAAAGAGCCCACAGACTAAATATGTTTAACATCTAATATTTATGTCTGTTGTGTTAAATTTAAATGTGCTGACGTTTTAATTTGAAAGAAAGTGAAATCATGTCAATCAAGTGTAATGGTGTTAATTTAGTTGATTTATTTTAAATAAATGATAGTGTCTCTTTGACATATCAAACTAAGTTAACGTCTTTGTCACTTAATGGCTTTGTGTATTTATCCATCATAAAGATCACAGAAATATTGGGTAAACTGAAAAAGAACAGAATCCGTGAATTTACTATTCAATCTGAATAAGTAGATTAATTAAGGATAAAGAGGTCAGTATTAATATTGACCTCCTCATTAATTCTTACACCACCACCGCTGTATCATCTTCAAACTTAACAATATGACAGCCTGGATGTGTGGTTGTACAATCATATGTGAGCAGAGTGAACAGAGAGAGGGCTCAGCACACATCCTTGAGGAGAGCCAGTGCTGAGGGTAATGGTGGAGGAGGAGAAGTTGTGGATCTTCACGGACTGTGGTCTGTTTGTTAAGAAGTCTAGTACCCAGTTACAAATGGAGGGGCTTAGTCCAAGTGTGGATAGTTTGTCTATCAGAGTTTGGGGGATCATGGTGTTGAAGGCAGATGTGAAGTCCACAAAGAGCAGACGCACGTATGAGTCCTTCTGATCCAGGTGGGTGAGAGCAGTGTGGACCACAGAGGAGATGGCGTCCTCTGTTGATCGGTTCTCACGGTATGCATATTGATGAGGGTCCTCGTTGATGTTGACGGTGTCTTGATGTGGGACATGACCAGTTTCTCAAAACATTTAGCGACTATCGGGGTGAGGGCCACTGGTCTATAGTCATTCAGACCAGTCACTGTGGAGCTCTTTGGGACTGGGATGATGGTGGCGGTCTTCAGGCAGGTGGGAACTGACTCCAGTGCAAGTGAGGTGGTGAAGATGTCAGCCAGCACCTCACAGAGCTGGTCCGCACATTCCTTCAGAACTTTCCCTGGGATGTTGTCTGGTCCGGTTGCTTTATGAGGGTTGATCCTTCTGAGACTGCCTCTCACTTCTGCTGCGGTCACTCTGAGATGCTCTTCATCTGGTGATGAGGTGAGTCTGGTGCTAGCTGGTCTGTTTGGGTCTTCAAAACGTGCATAAAACTTATTGAGGGCATCAGGCAGAGATGGGTCCTTGGGGCATTGTTTGCTCTTGCCTTTGTAATCTGTTATGCATTTGATGCCCTTCCACATGCTCCGTGGGTCTTGTGAGGTGAACTGTCCCTCTATCCTCTGTGCATATTTGGCCTTGGTCTTCTTGATGGTCTAGTGGCAGGGCTTTTGACTACGGATCCGAAGGTCGCGGGTTCGCGCCCCGGCCACTACCCAGCTTGGGGTGTCTATGAGTGCACACCTATTTCTCCAGCTCCCCGAGCGCTTTCGGGCTGCTCACTGCACCACCTGGTAGGTGGTTGGGTTAAATGCAGAGACGAATTTCGTCTGTGTATGGGAACATACGCAGATGACAGGAATAGACATTATTATTATTATTATTATTATTAATGCCAGCAACCAGATATTTCCTGCTCTTTCTCGGTTCCTCTGTGTTTCCAGACTTGAAGTCAGTGTTCCTAGCTGCCAGCAGGGTGAGGACTTCTTTATTTAACCAGGGTTTTTTGTTGGGGTAAGATTTAACATATTTTTTATGGATACATTTTCAGAGCATGTGCTAATATAACCCAGAACTGAGGAAGCATAAAGTTCCAGATCCACTGAGCTCCCATCAGTAGCTACCTCCCTGAAGACAGACCAGTTTGTATTTTCAAAACAATCTCTCAGCATGGGGGTGCTACCTTGAAGCCAAACTTTTATCTCTCTTTGTTCCGGCTTAAAGCGTCTGAGCGGGGGAAGCTGTCCTGGGACCAAGATCAAAGAGGTGTGGTCAGAAGCCCCGAGCGGTGGGCGTGGCTTCGCCGTGTACGCCCCCTTCACATTCGTGTAGACTTGGTCAAGCATTTTATTTCCTCTCGTTGCTGTGGAAACGTGCTGATTGAAGGTTGGGAGGGAGACCTGTAAATCTACGTGATTGAAGTCACCAGAAACAATGAAGAGCCCCTCTGGATATTTACACTGCAGCGAGGTGAGTAAGTCATGAATTTCTCCCTGGGCGTCATTAGCATTAGCATCAGGCGCTATGTAAATAACAGTGATAAGGATCACTGAGTAGTCACGGGGTAGATAATGAGGACGGCACCTTACTGTGATCAACTCCACAGCAGCTGAGCAAAGCCTTTTGATCACAGCACAGTTTGAGCACCAATCTTTGTGCACGTAAATACAAACACCGCCGCCTCGTGTTTTTCCCGTAGTCTCGGTGCACCGGTCTGTTCTGAAAAAGAGTCTGTCATCCAGCTCATAAACAGAGTCCGGTGTATCCTTAGAGATCCACGTTTCTGTCAGGCAGAGCACAGAGCACCTCCTCATTTCCTCCGACGCTGTTACTCTCAGACGGAGCAGATCCATTTTGTTGTCCAGCGAGCGGACGTTGGACAGAAAAAGAGCCGGCATCGGGGGTCTCCCGGTTTTAGCGTCTGCCCGCAGTCTCGTCATAATTCCTGCTCGGCAGCCCCGCTTCTGACCTCGGGAGCACCGCTTCCTTTTCTTTCCCCTGGAGCGTGAACCGGAGCGCATCTGCTTCCAGAAAGATGTCCTTAAGAGCTCCATTCTGCCGAGCTCTGATTTGAGTTTGTTGCTGATATCAGCTGTGCCCTGTGGTAAATCCGTTCCGATTCTTAACGGTTTAGTTCGGCTATAATTCACCCGCAAAAAACACGCAGAGTCAGGTACAAAAACACTATTAAAATTACTAAAAACTAGGGATGAACCAGGAGCCCGTGAAGCTGCAGCTGGTCTGAGCGCGGCCATCTTGGGAAGAGTGACTCTTGACTGTAGTGTTGAGTAATGTTTCATGTGGTTGAGTATTTTTGTAATTAAATTAGTTTGTACAAAAAGAAAAAGAAAAAAATAACACTTGGAGTTCAATGTTTATGATTTGGTAGAGATATGTTGATAAAACACTAGGTGATTTGTCTAAGGAAAATATTTATCCAAAAATGTATTTAGAACTGAGATAATAATAATAATAATAATAATAATAATAATAATAATAATAATAATAATAATAATAATAATAATAATAATGAATTCCATTTATAATGCACTTTTCATTAATAAAAATCTCAAAGTGCTGAGATGTTGAAATTATCCTATTAATATGGTTGTTTATTTCTTTATTTCTTTATATATTTATTTATTCATGTGATTTAGAATTTTGACTAAAATGCTTATTATTTGGTTAACAAATTGCTGAAAATAATGTCACAATATGTTTATTTTTGTGTTACTTTAAGCGAGTAATAACCGTATTTGTATTTTTCTTTTGAGGGTTTTCAGCTAACTGAAACTAACTGAAGCTAACTGCCTACTAACTGAAGCTAACTGCAGCTAACTAACTACCTGCCTAACTGCCAAAAAAAAACACATAAAACTTCAATACATGTGGATCAACAAAAATCAAGGCTATTCAATGAGTGAAATCCAGTTGATAACTTCAATGTAGAGGCTATCCCTTTCAAGTGGGGAATTGCACAATCAAAAAACCCAAAGAACTTGACACTAGCGGTCAGGTGCCCACCACTGGCTTTTGGCAACACGCATATCATCAGGTCTCTCCAACTCAAAATCTGATAGGTTGAAGCAACAGCTTGGTGAAGCGCTTCAGGGGTAGCAGACATAGATATAAAACACTAGATACCCCATCGGAAGCTGAATGGCGTAACCACGTCGCCGCCATATTGGAGGTGGCTGCACAGACCCTAATTCGCTCGGTAGCAGTAGCCCTACATACTCTGAGGGACCTCGAGTATCCACAGTTTCAACACTGTGATGCAACTGCTGAGTTTATTGAGGTAATAACACTAGCATTATTAACAACATTAAGACGTTTAGTAACATAAAAATTAGAACAGTTTCTGCTTTTTATAACCATAGGCACAAAAATGTTATTAATGCAGACTACTTGCTTATAGATAATTGACAGGCTCTTCGACATCTTGAACAGCCGCAACCCTCATGCCAAAGGGTTCAAAGCTCCCTTGGGTTTATTGAACTGGGCAGAAACAGTGCAATTCTTGTTGCAAGGCAGGGACTACCTGATGAGTTTGGTGATGGCAAATGGTGTTGCCCTTCATCGGTCAAAGAGGTTTTAGAATTTTTTTAAGCATGTTTTTGACATCAAGTTCAAATGATGTCATGTTCTAGGCTGGGTGATTTAAATGAAATTAGTTACACACCATAAATGTGGCTCATCTCACTGAACTTTCAAGTTTGAATTTTAACTGAATACCTTTAATGATATTGAGAGAATATTAAGATGACAATTTGAGCTTTCAAATTACTGCTCTTTGCTGGAGGTCAGTGCTCTACAGAAGATCTTTTACCTACAGCCAACAGACTTCTAATCTTATTTTAATCACCCAGATCTATTGTTTTATTGTTCCGCATAATAAGTTCATACGATGCATTTTTCTCTGGTTCTGCTGGGGTTTTTTTTACTTCAAGTTTTCAGTTTTGTTTCTGTTGGACTTCAGTGCTTTCCATTTTTCAGGCATTATTAAGGTATGTACAACAATTTTCAGTTTTTTTAATTTTGTTTCACCATTGTTACTTGTTGCTTTCACATTTCTAAGTGTGAAAATCATTTAGTGGTTTCTTGAAGTTATTTTTGTCATGATAACACTGATAAAACAATTTCTTGTGAAGGTACCTATCTGTGGTGGGATTCATCATCAACATTGACACGCTGATGTTGATGATTCCTGAACAGCTTCAGCAACAGCAGTACATCTGCACCTATCGCTTTAGCCAAGATCACTTGGAACTACTCTTCAATTCCATCAGGGCATCAGGTGGTCATTTCTTTCTTTTTTTCACTTTGGTTTGTTTGTATGCATGCATGTATGTCACATTGTTTACAGTGTTGTGATTACATCATTAGTTTTTCTTCTTTAGGATAAAATTAATTCTAACTCGGTGAAATCTGACTGTGTTGAGTCTGTTTATTTATGTTTTCTCAGGGGGCTGGAACAATAACCCTTCAGCTGGGCAGTTTGAAGCCATTTTTCGTCATCTGATGGTGCGGTGTGGGGTGTCTCCAAGTGGATCAGGAAATGTGGCAGTACAGGATGCAACTGTGTTTCTGTCTGCTCTCGAACTGTCATCTTCTCCCACAGCAGAAGTAACCGAAGAGCTGCCATCGCCATTTGCAAATACTTGTGCAATTGTGCGTGACCACACTTATCTGCCAACACGCTTCGGTGGTCTTGTTGACAATGCAATTGTCTACATCTCGGGGTTTGTGGTCCGGAAAATCTTAAAGAAGCTTGTGTGTGACGTATGCCGTGGTAGCTTGGTATCTGATGCTGTACCTACATCTTTTGACCAGAGCTACCACTTACTTAAACTAAGAAACAAAGGGGGTCTAATGATACCATCTGCAGGGACTTTGAGGGTAGTCAGGTCAGCTGAACGTTTCATCCGCCAGTCTGTGTCCAGGCAAGCTGTCAGTTTGTCCTATATTGATCAGTTTGTACGGGCTGATGTTGGAGCTGAGGATGTGTTGTGTCTGGGTGAGCACATTTAGGAAACAGTGTGGAATAGACAATCATCACTATGTGTTGATGTTCCTTGTCGTTTCTGTGTTCCATAAATTAAGACTGCACCATGTTGCCAAACTGAAAATGACACAATTACAGAGTGGCAACACAAGAAAAAAAAGTGCAAAACCATTCTTTTTAAAGGCTTTTAGTGCCTTACTAGGAAAAAATGTATATAGTGTATATAACGTGTATGTGTGTTGTTGAAAATCTTTGTTGGCTCCAAATAGCCTAAAAACTAATAAAAAATGAGAGGCTATGTTAATTTTTTATATTCTTTGTGGTCCTGGGGGAGGGTGTGTGAATTCATTCATTATAATTCATATAATATAAAGTGTAACATAAATTACTTATTAAAGGGGCAGATTTTTCTCTTCTCTCAGCTGCTTTTCATTTCATTGTATTTGCATTTTATTTTTATTGTACATATAATCTTTTGACAATAGTAATTTCATTTCAAAACAAACAAATTCACATACAAAAAATACATATCAAATAAAATGAAAGGTAGCAGAAAGGAGAAAAAATCTTATATCTGCCCCATTAAAAAAATATATTTACTATAATAGTTTCAAATAATAACAAAACAAAATCTTCAGCTCCTAAACAGCAGCTCTTATAAATACAAATCATAGAATTTCATATTTCTTTAACAATTTTTTATCATTATTTTAAACAAATTAATAGAGCCAGCGTTTTTACAATCACTATTCAGAGTATTCCATAATCGTATTCCTTGGACTGAAGTACATCTGTCCTTTAAATTTATTTGAATTTTAGGTTTTAAAAACATTAATCCCTTCAGATTGTAACTACGTTCCCTCTTAACAAAATGTGATTGGATGTTCAAAGGTAATACATTTTTATGAGCATTATACATAACCTGCAAAATATTATAATTAACTAAATCATAAGACTTCAATAATTTCAACTGATAACGTAATGTATTTTGATGGGTGACTGTAGTGTTTTCTAGTTATATATATATATATATATATATATATATATATAATTACAGTATATGAATACAGTATGTATACATAATGTGTGTGTGAATAAATTGCATCTTTGGTTGTGTCTTGCTTCATACATTAAAGTATTGTATTCCACCAAAATTATTTAAATATGCTAAACTATACGTTTCTATACATGCAGTTTTATTTGCTGTATGCCTAAAATTTAAATATGTGACAACAGGATTACTATTCAGCGTGTTATGATTGATTAAATGCGCTGATACTTTATTGTGCCTGTCAAATATATAAGGCTGAGTGGAGCGGTGGCCACCCCCAAGATGGCCGCCTGAAATCTCGTCGGCCCCAATAGGCGAGAGCATTCCATGGGGTATCTAGTGTTCTATATCTATGGTAGCAGAGCTGCAGAGTGAAGGCTTCAAATTTACCTAGCAACAAGTAGTGGCTGAAATGTGATTGGTTAAATGCTTAAATATGAAAATACACTCTGGAAGCAGAGCAAACAGGGGGTAGCAATGAAAGGAAGCGGCCAGACAATTCAGAATTATTTAATACGCATTCATTCCGCGCCTCTATTGTCGAGGCAGCTTATCGGAGCTGTGGCCGCAAGGTTGTTGGTGCCTGTCGTGGTGGCAACCCTCGAACCCGGTGGTGGACACCGGCAGTGAGGGATGCTGTCAGGCTGAAGAAGGAGTCCTATTGGGCCTTTTTGGCTTGTGGGACCCCGGAAGCAGCTGATAGGTACCGGCAGTCCAAGCGGCATGCGGCTCGGGTGGTTGCTGAGGCAAAAACTCGGGCAGTGGGAGGAGTTCGGAGAGGCCATGGAGAATGACTTCCGTACGGCTTCGAGGCGATTCTGGTCCACCATCCGGCGTCTCAGGGGGGGAAAGAGGTACGCGACCAACACCATTTATGGTGGGGGTGGCGTGCTGCTGACCTCAACTCGGGATGTTGTGAGTCGGTGGGCGGAATACTTCGAAGACCTCCTCAATCCTACTGGCACGTCTTCCACTGAGGAAGCGGAGCCTGGGGACTTTGGGTCGGGTTCTCCGATCTCTGGTGCTGAGGTCGCCGAGGTGGTTAAAAAGCTCCGCGGTGGCAAGGCTCCGGGGGTGGATGAGATTCGCCCGGAGTTCCTTAGGGCTCTGGATGTTGTAGGGTTGTGTTGGCTTACGCGACTCTGCAATATCGCGTGGACATCGGGGGCAGTTCCCTTGGATTGGCAGACTGGGGTGGTGGTTCCCCTATTTAAAAAGGGGGACCGTAGGGTGTGTTCCAACTATAGGGGGATCACACTCTTAAGCCTCCCTGGTAAGGTCTATTCAGGGGTTCTGGAGAGGAGGGTCCGTCGGATAGTCGAACCTCGGATTCAGGAGGAGCAGTGTGGTTTTCGTCCTGGTCGTGGAACACTGGACCAGCTCTACACCCTCAGCAGGGTCCTGGAGGGTGCGTGGGAGTTTGCCCAACCAGTTTACATGTGTTTTGTGGACTTGGAGAAGGCATTCGACCGCGTCCCTCGGGGGGTTCTGTGGGGGGTACTCCGGGAGTATGGGGTACCAGGCCCTTTGATAAGGGCTGTTAGGTCCCTGTACGACCGGTGTCAGAGCTTGGTCCGCATTGCCGGCAGTAAGTCAGGCTCGTTTCCGGTGAGAGTTGGACTCCGCCAAGGTTGCCCTTTGTCACCGATTCTGTTCATAACTTTTATGGACAGAATTTCTAGGCGCAGCCAAGGTGTTGAGAGGATCCGTTTTGGTGACCTTAGAATCGCTTCTCTGTTTTTTGCAGATGATGTGGTCCTACTGGCTTCATCAGTTCGTGATTTACAACTTTCACTGGAGCGGTTTGCAGCCGAGTGTGATGCGGCCGGGATGAGGATCAGTTCCTCCAAATCCGAGGCCATGGTCTTGAGCCGGAAAAGGGTAGCATGCCCTCTCCGGGTCGGGGAGGAGGTCCTGCCCCAAGTGGAGGAGTTTAAGTATCTCGGGATCTTGTTCACGAATGAGGGAAAACTGGAGCGTGAGATCGATAGGCGGATAGGTGCAGCGTCCGCAGTGAAGCGGGCGCTGTACCGGTCTGTCGTGGTGAAGAGAGAGCTGAGTCAAAAGGCAAAGCTCTCAATTTACCGATCGATCTACGTTCCCACCCTCATCTATGGTCATGAGCTTTGGGTTATGACCGAAAGAACAAGATCTCGGATACAAGCGGCTGAAATGAGTTTTCTCCGCAGGGTGGCTGGACTCTCCCTTAGAGATAGGGTGAGAAGCTCAGTCATCCGGGAGGGACTCGGAGTAGAGCCGCTGCTTCTCCACATCGAGAGGAGCCAGTTGAGGTGGCTCGGGCATCTGGTTAGGATGCCTCCTGGACGCCTCCCTGGTGAGGTGTTCCGGGCATGTCCCACCGGGAGGAGACCCAGAGGAAGACCCAGGATACGCTGGAGGGACTATGTTTCTCGGCTGGCCTGGGAACGCCTTGGGATTCCCCCAGAGGAGCTGCTCCAAGTGGCTGGGGAGAGGGAAGTCTGGGCCTCCCTACTTAGGCTGCTACCCCCGCGACCCGACCCCGGATAAGCGGAAGAAAATGGATGGATGGATGGANTCTCCGCAGGGTGTCTGGACTCTCCCTTAGAGATAGGGTGAGAAGCTCAGTCATCCGGGAGGGACTCGGAGTAGAGCCGCTGCTTCTCCACATCGAGAGGAGCCAGTTGAGGTGGCTCGGGCATCTGGTTAGGATGCCTCCTGGACGCCTCCCTGGTGAGGTGTTCCGGGCATGTCCCACCGGGAGGAGACCCAGAGGAAGACCCAGGACACGCTGGAGGGACTATGTTTCTCGGCTGGCCTGGGAACGCCTTGGGATTCCCCCAGAGGAGCTGCTCCAAGTGGCTGGGGAGAGGGAAGTCTGGGCCTCCCTACTTAGGCTGCTACCCCCGCGACCCGACCCCGGATAAGCGGAAGAAGATGGATGGATGGATGGATGGATGGCATTCATGGACAAAATATAATAAAAAAAATTAAAAAACTTTTAATTTTTAATAATTTTAAGGCCTACTCTGAAGGCCTTGCAGGCTCTGATGGACCACCACTGGCTGTAGTATATAGAGAGACAACACCTACCCCGTCAAGGAATCAAGAACGGCCCGCACCAAATTTCGACGATTAGTTGCCTTGTATGGCCAAACCTCACGGGCCACCAGCAACACAGCGGGAGCGTGAATACGACATTACTGACTGACTGCAGCAGCTACATATATACCACACCCCCTGACCAACCGGACCTTTGCACCTGAGAGCTATTGAGGTAAAATTGTGCGCAATCCTCTACCACTACACAATCAACAGTAGACAAACATAAGAGAGAAATACACATTTTCTTTTAAAATAAAACAAAATATTAAAGTATCAAAACATTATAATATGAAAGTAGCTAAAGCAGTTCCTCTTTTTAAAAATTGTGATAAATACATGTTCAACAATTATAGACCAATATCCTTGTTACCACGGTTCTCAAAAATTCTAGAAAAATTATTTGTGACTAGACTAGATCAATTTATAGATAAACAAAATATTCTAAGCAACAGTCAGTATGGGTTTAGATAAAAAAAACTCTACATCAATGGCTCTCATGGAATTAATTGAACAAATAACTACTGCTGTTGATCAAAAACAATATTGTGTCAGTATTTTTGTTGATTAAAAAAAAAGCATTCAATACTATTGATCACACCATTCTCCTTGAAATTTTGAACAAATATGGTATTGGAAGACCAGCATTACAGTGGTTATCTAGCTATTTGAAAGATAGGAAACATAGGCAAGATCTGACCTCTGTAATATCACATGTGGAGATCCTCTAGGCTCTGTACTTGGAACAAAGCTATTTATTTTATATGTGAATGACTTGGTAAATCTAAAAAAGTTAAGTCTGGTCCTTTGGACATTCAAAAAAAAAAATGTGTAGAAACGTTTCATCTTTCGTCCGAAATACCTTTTCAGTCTGAGATGCTGTATTCAGCTCAGTCTTATAAATAGCACCCTCTCACAGTGGATCAACCAGTTTGCTGCTGACAGACAAAACCAGCTGCTCACATGATCAAGGAGGACCATCAGCCTAACGATGGATTGTTAGCACCCTGATGGTTGTTTGCTATTCACAGAGGGCTGAGTGATACTAGCAATAACAGCATTGTAAGAGGGAGACAGTTGAACCCGGAGGCCTCCACCTCTGTTTAATGATGGACGGTTTCTTTTCACAAAGATGGCCTCCTTTACTCCTCTCTCAAACCATTGTTCCTCTCTATCAAGGATGTGAACATCTTCATCCCTGAAAGAATGGCCTGGAGATGAGTGTAGACCACAGAGTCCTGACCTGATGATGTTGATCTTCTGTGCTGGGCCATCCTTTTGGCCAGTGGCTGTTTAGTTTCCCTGATGTAAGACTGATCACCCTCCTGACACTGAACAACATACACAATATTACTCTGTTTGTGCCGGGGGACTGGATCTTTGGGATGAACCAGTCTTTAATGTATTTTGGGTTTAAAAGCCACTGGGACGTTGTGTTTAGAAAATAAACGTCTCAATGTCTCTGAAACTCCTGCAACATCTGGAATGACCACTGGTCTGGGTCTGGGTTCCTTCTTTTCACCTGATGGCTGCTGGAGTCCTGTTTGGGTTTCTTCTCTGCTTTCAGGAAGGCCCAGTTAGGATATCCACATTTCTCTAGAGCCTGTTTTGTGTGTGATTTCTCCTTCTGTCTGGCTGCTGAGTTAGTGGGGACGCTGTCTGCTCTGTGATGACGCCTAACTTGTGTTCCAAAGGGTGATGGGAGTCAAACTGTAAATATTGGTCTGTGTGAGTGGGTTTGCGGTTGTTACGAAAGCAATTCTTTCCCCAGCTCGTTCTTATCTTTTCACTGCTTACTGGAGAGTAGGCCCGCAACTATAAGTGCGTGATAAGAAAAAAAGAAAAAAAAAAAGAAAAAAAAAAAACTGCCACCTGACAGAACACACACTGAGTGAGGTTTGGGGCTTACCCTTTAGATGTCCGATCAGAGTCTCTCCACCAGCTGACATCCTTAAAGGGGCGAGCCCGCACGGTGCTTCATCCGTCAGATGATATCTGTTCAATAATTGTTGTTCTTTGCTTTTCTTTATAATTTTTCTCTTTTCTTAAAAACGCACCACTTGTGATTTTGTAGGTGGTTGATGTTAGCAGGCTTGTAAAACTCCCTGGTGCATTTCTTAGCGTCCAGTCGATTCATCCAGGACAAACTTCCTCTTCCTCCCGGCCAAAAACATCCTGACGCTCCCCTCTGAGTTGATCAGACTCGAGGTGAAGACTCTGTCCCTCCGTCCAGAGCCCACCCGCACCGTACCTTAAATTATGTATTCTTCTTTTTACGTCTTTACTGCCACAGCATCTCCCAACAGCTCAAAAGCCCAGCAGCTCCCAACACACGCTACTTCCTCAGTCAATCACTCAATCACGCCACAGGTGGGCTACCAGCTGCAGCTAAAAACACTTGTTTGGCTGAGCCCTGCCCCCTTCACCAGTGAACCGTCAAAAAGGTACCAAAAATAAAAATAACAAACAAACAAAAGACAAGAAAATGTGCTCACGTAACACTTCCCCACCTAAACAAAAAAAATATCAATTTTTTTTAATATATATTTTTTAATTTCAGACCAATAAAATGTCCTAAATCTTTGTCCTGTCCCTCTAGATGGTTTTAGGAAGCCATCCTCAGCTCCAATCCCATGCTGTGTTTGGTGTTATTGGACTCACTCCCTACTCTCACTAAACACTGATGGGTGAGTTCAAAATCATCAGCCATAACTGCAGCTTTCTTAATCCCATCAACCTTTTGATCTTCTAGGTATTTTCTTACCTCAAAGAAAACACAATTTTAAAAATCTTCCAAAAATAACAAGCTGTTTTTATTTCTCATAGTCCTGACCAACATTCTTTGACTGCACCCATCTGTCAAATGCTATCTCCTTCTCAAACATTTTAATGAGTCCTGCAAACATAATCCCCATGGTGGCTCAAGATGGGAAACCACTTTTGTCAAAAAAAAAATCAAAATAAACTAAACTAAAAAATAATTTCGCTAAACTAAAAAAAAAGTTTAAAACTCCTCTTTTAGAAATTCTTAAACTTTGAATTCCTCCATAACCTCACACTAATTTCAACCGTTACAGGAATCAATGAAACACCAATATAACCTAAATGTAATTTATGAAAGCTTTTTACTCCATAACTGCTTCCATATTTTCCAAAGTAAAAAGAAGTTCCTAAATCCTAGATACGAGCCCCCACTTGTTATGAAACCAATTCTCTCCCCAGCTCGTTCTTATCTTTTCACTGCTTACTGGAGAGTAGGCCCGCAACTATAAGTGCGTGATAAGAAAAAAAGAAAAAAAAAAAAAGAAAAAAAAAATGGCACCTGATGGAACACACATTGAGTGAGGTTTGGGGCTTACCATTTAGATGTCCGATCAGAGTCTCTCAACCAACTGACATTCTAAAGGCCGAGATACAGTGAAGCAGACTCCGTATACGCGCGTATATGCCCGTATACGCGCGTATACGGAGCCTCTGCTACAGCTCGGCTGATGTTCTCGCGTAGATTCTCGTGTTTTCGCTCCAAATTCTACGTCATTTCCTCCGTACCGTCACTTCCGATCGTCACTTCCGGTAGTTTTTCGCTCCAAACACTCGCGTTCTCCTTGTTGTAATATGAGCAGCTGAGCACGGAGTGCTTTTCCTGCAGCCCACAGCCCACCACAGCCCACCAGGGAATATATAAAACATCGCGCACCCAGGTAGGACCTGAATTCATTCATTTCATTCATCGAGTGAACGGAGGAAGAAGCGGTTACTTGACTTTAGGCAAAAAAACAAAAGAAAAGGCCCGATCAGCGATAAAAAAGAGGAATTTATTTCATTTGTGTAACATACAAAACAGTCCGGAGCCGGGGAAGTTTAGGTCAGACACCGCGCATCGCGTATGCGAATCGCGTATGCGTAGTAAAAAAATACCTTTGCGCGTACTTGCCCTGAGGGGCTACGCGGGGCTACGCTGCGTACGGGGCATACGTACGCTGCGTATTGGCGTATCGTGAGGACGCGCGAGTGTATCTCGCCCTTAAAAGGGGCAAGCCCGCACGGTGCTTCATCCGTCAGACAATATCTGTTCAATAATTATTGTTCTTTGCTTTTCTTTATAATGTTTCTCTTTTCTTAAACACATTTTTGTATTGTTTTCTCAGTGGAAGGGTCTGCGTCCTTAAGAGTAAACCATGTTAAGGCATAAGGGTGTCCAAATGTGCTCTTGGCACCAGGACACCATAGGCCGCAGTTCAATGATCCACTTTTTTGTCGTCTCAGCTGATCTGCGGCCGCATGTCCTGACACTCAGGTGAAGAGAGGAGTGGAGCTGTCCACTGACCACTACCTGGTGGTGAGTTGGCTCCGATGGTGGGGGATGGATGCTGGTCAGACCTGGCAGACCCAAACGTATTGTGAGGGTCTGCTAAGAACATCTGACAGAGTCTCCCGTGAGACGGAGCTTTAACTCGCACCTCTGGGAGAGCTTTGAACACGTTCCAGGGGAGGTGGGGGACATTGAGTCCGAGTGAGCTTCCATGCCTCTATTGTCGAGGTGGCTTATTATCAGAGCTGTGGCCGCAAGGTTGTCTGTGCCTGTCGTGGCTGCAACCCTCGAACCCGGTGGTGGAAACCGGCAGTGAGGGATGCTGTAAGGCTGAAGGAGTCCTATCAGGCCTTTATACCATACCATACCATTTTATTTATAAAGCACTTTAAACAGGAACAAGTCCACACCAAAGTGCTGAACAAACAAACAAGCAACTGGCACCACAGACAATTAAGTACAACACGAAAAACATAAAAAACACTGCAGATCAAAAATAAAACAATCAAGTACCAATCAGAGGGTGTTGAAAGCAACGGAATAGTAGTGAGTTTTTAACCTAGATTTGAAAACTGAGAGGGAGGGGGCCTGTTTGATGAGCAGCGGTAACTCGTTCCAGAGTCTAGGGCCAGCTACAGAGAAGGCCCTGTCACCTCTGCGCTTAAGACGAGTTTCTGGAACTGTTAAAAGTACCCGGTCCTCTGACCTCAAAGCACGTGGAGGGACATATGGGTGTATCAGATCTGAGAGATAGGCGGGGGCGAGGCTGTTCAGTGATTTGTAGACGTACATGAGAATTTTGAACTGGATTCTAAGATGAACCGGTAGCCAGTGCAGGGAGGCCAAGACTGGTGTAATGTGCTCTCCTTTGCGTGTACTGGTTAAAAATCGGGCAGCTGCGTTCTGGACCAGTTGTAATTGTGCAATGGAGGCCTGACTGACGCCAAGCAGAAGTGAATTGCAGTAATCAAGCCTAGATGTAATGAATGCGGGAATCACTGTCTCCAGGTTGTTTTTTGATAATATGAGCTTCAGCTTAGACAGTCGCCTCAGCTGGAAAAAACAGGATTTAACGATCATGTTTACATGACTGTTGAGTTTCATGGAAGGATCCATTGTGGCCTGTGGAACCCCAGAATCAGCTGATGGGTACCGTCAGTCCAAACGGCATGCAGCTTGGGTGGTTGCGGAGGCAAAAACTTGGGCATGGGAGGAGTTCGGAGAGGCCAAGGATAATGACTTCCGTATGGCTTCGAGGTGATTCTGGTCCACTATCCAGC
>JBBPBX010017667.1:28614-46546 GCA_038048925.1 Garcialebias charrua | reverse complement strand
TTCCACAGCCTCCTCTTGCAGCTCTTCTGGGAGGACTCCATGGTGTTCCCAGACCATAGTGTCTCCTCTCTAAGGAGGCGTCCAGGGAGCAGCTTTACCAGATCAACCACCTCAACTGAAATTGTTGTATTTTCATTAAAGCAGCTTCCATCAGCTGGAAACATAAAAAGACTCATCGGTTTGAAAGTCACAATAAATAAAAAATATAAAAAAAATTAATCCACTACTGTATTTTTTATTTTCCTCTTGATTCAAATGTAAACATCAGATTTCATAAACATCAGATTTCCTCACACGCACGTCGTCAGAATAAAAAGTTCCTGTTAAATCATTAAAAAGTGACGTTCTGCTGAAATCAGCTTCCTACGATCGGTTTCATCCAACGGCCCGGTTCTGTCAGAGCACCGGACCTTCGGCTTCCTTCTGCTCGCATGAAATAAAAATAATTTCTCTTAGAACACGAACGTCGAGCGAGCAAACGGCTCGTCACGTCGTGCGTTCGGCTCGTTAAGAGTTCACGTCGAGCGCTGCGCTCGGCCGTCTACGAGTTTTCTCTGTAAACAAGATTATTCTTAATTCCTACGTTCAATCAGTTCACAGCTAAAAACAAAAAACAGCTAAAGTTCTCCTATGTTAGCACTTGGCGTCTTTGCCGTTGGACAGAGGTTCTGCCTCCGACACCGGGCTCAGCTCCATGGTCGTGGCGCCGGCTGAAGCTCCGCCCCTCGGCCGGGTCCTGACGTGGCGGACGAGCACCACGGCGGCGCAGACGAAGTACACGGCGGTGAGGATGGCGAGGTAGATGAAGTACACCAGGAACTGCAACAGGAAATCGCAGGGTTAAAACGGCGGGAAACTTCAGCTGTTTCAAGACAAAATGGCCGCTTCAGGAGCCGCCAGTTCCTCGCAGGAAGCTTCAACCGTTTTCCGGAGAACATTAAGCTTCAGCACACTTCCTGTTCCTCAGGGGAAATCCTAAATAAAGCATTTATAATGTTGATTACAAAAAACAATTTATTAAATGAGTAGCACTAAGCTAGCTAAGATGCTACAGATGTAGCACTATGCAAGTGCGCGCTAACTTAGCGCTTACAAGCTAGCGCAAGCTATGTTGCGAGCATAGACATGTTTGTGGCGAGTACAGGTTGCAAGCTAGCTCGCACGACTTACATCATTGATATAATGATGTAATCAATATATTTATATTGTTGTTTATGTTGTTTATTCATTTCAAATTTTAAAAATACAAAAGAACAAAAAAAATTACAAAATGATATAGAAAAATAAAGAACAAATTTAAAATGAAAGGAAGCAGAAGAAGAAAATAATCTTATATCTGCCCCTTTTTGTAAAAACAAAATTCCATTTAAACAATCAATTCAAACAAATTTATCCATAAAGCATATTTATAACTCATAATAATATAACTAATTTATGAGATTTTAAGTATATAACATATACACGTAACTTTTCAACAATCTATTCTTATATGATATAGTTGACATTAATATGACAATTTACATATTTATGACGTAAATTAATTTCTATGACGTAATTGACCTTGAATGATGTAAATGACATTTTATACCGGTAATGACTTAATTTATATATTTATATAATGTCTTAAGTGATATATTTATGATAATTGAAATTTATGACATAAGTGACATTTATATAATGACATAACTGATATTTTTTTGATTGAAATTGTGATTTTTGCCAAATAAGCAACAAGTTTGCAGATATGAATAATAAAATTTACATTTCTGATTTTAATGACCTTTACAAAACAAAACTCCTTCAGGACCTTTCATCGTTTTGGTTTTTGTAAAATATTTATGGGAAAAAAAGTTTGATAACTACACCAAAAAGGATTATTATATACCGGTATATTTATTTTATTTATTTATTTATTTATTGTCCAGAACCGGTATCTGAAACTAAAACGTGACTCTTGGTCCAACCTGCGAGTCGGACATGAAAGTTTTTCTTGTTTTTTAAAACTTTTCTCGTGCACGGTTTGTTCAGTTTGTCGTTTTACTGAAGCGGTTGTCCTCCGAGCTGCTGCTGCGGTCCGGTCCACCCCCACGGTGCCGTGTTCTGGGTCGAGCCCGCAGGAGTCTCAGCCCCGGAGCGTCCGGTCCTTCAGCGTGCACGTGGCTCTGCTGCTTTGTGCCACATGTTTACTTGTGCATGACATAATTATAAAGGGATTGGATGAGGGTCGGTTCCCCTCCGGACCACTAGAGGGCGGTAACGTTACCGTGAGGGTCAAACGACTGATCTAATAAAATCGTTTACTGATGACACCCACAAATATAAATGAAAAATAAACGTGTGGCTGAGTTTCTTATGATCCATCCGTGGATCGTGGAGACGCCAACGGACACTTCCTCACCTGAGACTGCACGTCCAGGCCGAGGCCTCTCTTGTCTGCGAAGACCAGGTTGATGATGCTCTTCAGGATCGTGCCCAGGAACGTGTTGATGCCGAACACCAGAGCGCACAGCTCCTTCGTGAGCGACGAAGCGATCTGGAAACTGGTGGAAACGTTGCGTGAACTAAACGTTGACGACTCCAAACAGCAGAACTTCCTGCCACAGGCGTGTTCGGACCCACTGCAACTCACGTGGCGATCGGCACCAGGAACTGGTAGAAGCCTCTGAAGAGGATGTAGGAGACGTAACAGACCCAAATGTAGTCCGTGGTGCCCATGAGGAGCAGCAGGCCCGCCTGGAGCGCCGTGATGACGCCGATGACCAGCTCGGACCAGATGTTCCACCGGATCTTAACGAAGCCCGCCGCGAACGTGATCCCTGCGCCTGCACAGAAATGATGAGTTACAAAACCAAGGCCCATAATGATTTGGACAACCTGAAGACGCGTTGGCGTGTTACTCCTGGACCTTTCTTCAGCGCTTCGTACGGTTCAGACACGTACTCCGTCAAAACACATGTGATCTTAACGTCGGCAGCCATCTTGTGTTGTGGATCAGTTCTGGGGGAAGACCCCAACGAGTCTGTATTGGTAACGCTGACTGACTGTAGGGTTTTGAACACTGGTGTTCCACAGGGCTGTGTGCTATCACCACTTTTCTTCTCTTTATACATAAATGAGTTCCGACATAACAACAAACATTTCACATGAACTAAGTCCTAGTTGCTGGTTTGAAAAACACCAAGAGCCCCTGCAGGGTTTTGAACACTGGTGTTCCACAGGGATGCGTGCTATCACCACTTTTTTTCTCTTTATACATAAATGAGTTGCGATATCGCATGAACTAAGTCCTAGTTGCTGGTCTGAAAGACACCAACAACCCCTCCTACTCCCAGCTCATAGACCAGTTCTCTGTCTGGTTTGATGAGTTTTCTGCACCTTAATGTCAGTCAAACCAAGGAGGTTCGTCTGGGAGGTAGATGAGCATTCAGACCTTTTGTGTTATAGAAGGACAGGAAGTAAAGCAGGTGACTGAATTTAAATACATGATCAGAGCAATAATTGACAACAAGTTGACCTTTGAGCCCAACAGCGTCTCCACCTTCTGTTTAAGCTGAGGAGCTTTAATGCTGACAGGAACACCTTGCAGTTGGTGTAAGGTCGTTGCCTTTAACATCATGCTATGGGAACCTCCTAGCAGAGACGGGAACAAGTTGTCCCAACTCATTAGTCATCATCAAATAAAACCCGGTCCCAGTGGTGTCGTTGGAGCACTCGGTGCTGTGACCCCAAAACCTGGAAGAATACGTCCAACAGATCCCAGAACAACTCAAGAGAGCTCTGTCCAGATGCTGAACAGAACCCTCAGAACCCAGACCTCCGGTGGAGGACCCGAGTTTGAAGTGAAGTGGAATCGCCCAAGAGGAAGAGTAGAGAGAGTTGTATGCGTACAGTGATCCGTCACCGATCGCAAGGTTACATCCAGAGACCCCGCGGTAGCAGCTGCGCTGCATTTATTTATTTTTTTCTATATTTATATTACGCTGAAAGTTGGTGGTAGCTCAGAGCAATGTCCAATAATTAATCAATCCAAATCAAAAATCCAAGATGGCCGCCATGGCTTAAAATAAAAAAATCCTGAGCTGAATTTTGGTATAAGTGGTAGATGAGACAGTCAAATCCAGATGTTCTGCAGCATGGCAGTGATGGCAAAGGTTCTCCAGGAACTTCCCAGTAAATTTTTATAAAACGTTCCCACTCTACAAACACTTCGTACGAGATCAATGTACCGCACACACACGCACACACACAATATAAAAAAACTGCGATGCAGTGAAGCCACAAGAAGTGAACCGCGATATAACGAGGGATGACTACCGGTACACGGCAGTGGCCATCTTGGATATGGACATGGCAACCCCGTTTTCAACAGTGCCCTCTCTTACGTCGAGATGAAGCGACACGTTAAACTGGAACGTTTGATTGTTGGGAGTCTTCAATAGGGCTGTGTAATAATATCAATATTGCGATATATATCGATTTTTCTTTCCTAGAAAAAAAATGATATTCATCCGCAAGTATCGTAACATTAAATTAAATTAAATTGCACATTTTTGTCATCTGTGTATGTTTCCCATACTTGACAGACGAAATTGGTCTCTGCATTTAACCCAACCACCACCAGGTGGTGCAGTGAGCAGCCGTAGTCAGCGCCCGGGGAGCTGGGGAAATAGGTATGCACTCATAGACACCCCAAGGTGTGTAGTGGCCGGGGTTCGAACTCGAACCAGGGTCCTTCGGATCACAAGTCCGGTTCCCTCACCACTACACCATCTTGGCCCCAACTGTCACCCTGCTCACTCACTGCTTGCTTTGCCGGGAGAGTGATTAGGTCATCCAGCCATTAGTGTCGCTGTAGAGCATTTATGCCAAGTCACCCGCCTAGTAGATACTTGATTTACATAGAAGAAATGCGGGCAGTGTAATGGCGGCGAACATCATTCCAGCACCCTCTTGCTTTAAAGCAGATGTGTGGGCGCACTTTGGCTTCAAAAAGAAGGATAGCGACTTTATGGATAAAACTCTAGTGGTCTGCATAGTTGGTGCTTTTAATCAGTTTTCAGTTAAATTAATTCAATCCAAGTCTATAACAGTCACAAAATGTCACCAAAATCACTCTGTCCCTCTAAAATCTTTCAGAAAATCGCAAAAGCGTATAGAATTGTATCGTTTGCTGAATATCGCAATATGTATCGTATCGTGAGCAGAATAACGTGAATCATATCGTATCGTGTGATTATTGTATCGCTACAGCCCTAATCTTCAAGGTTTGGTCTAGTTCTGGAAAAGACCAGAAAACAACATTTCATCCCGTCTTAATCCAAAAGTCTTAGCTGTATCTGTCCGAGATGTTTCACTTGGATTTCCTCAAGTTTCACGTATAAACTGCTGGTGTTCATCGTGTAATGTCGAGGGCCGTGTTCGGCCCCTGGATCACATGTTGTGTTACACAGACTGTGTCTAAAGCGGATCACATCCAGGAATGACTTACTCAGTAACGTGGCCGCCGCCTCCACGGCCCCGTTGTACACCTTGGTGTCGTCGTTGGCGACCTTGTTCCACAGGATGTGGACGTAGAACAGGACCAGGTAGTAGCCGGTGGAGTTGAAGATCCACCACATGGACCACAGCCTCAGGCTGGGACTCCTCACCACGTTTCTCACCTCCAGCAGCATCTGCACTAAAACACAATCCTTCCAGCACTCCGCCGACCTCGCGCCTTTCTCCGGCAAGTTGACTTTGTCCGCCTCGGACCGAGCCACGGCCATCAGCTCCTTCCGCTCCTGGATCTGGGCCCGGTTGAAGAACAAGGAGCGTTTAGGCCAGGGCAGGCACAGCGCCAGCAGCAAGCCGAAGCTCGCGAAGCCCAAACTGACGGCGTCGAGGACGTAGTAGGTGACTTTTTCAGAAGACACGCACAACTGGCCCAGAACGGAGCTGGTGAAGACCCCCAGCAAAACCGAGCAGCGCGAGTAGCCCGCCACGCGCTGGTACAGAACCAGGCTGACCAGGGAGAAGATGTAGGAGGAGTAGGCCACGCGGCAGGCCATGGTGATCCCGTAGAAGAACTCCATGAGCTGCATATGAAGCAGCGAGGAACCCAGCAGCATCAGGATCCAGATGACCATGTAACATATGCCCTGCACGATCAGAACCGGCTTGTAGCGCAGGAGGTCCGTGAGCAGGAAGGCTGGCACCAGCACGGCCATGTAGGAGTACGTCAGCACCGGCGTGATCTCATTGGTCACCTGAAAACATCAGAGGAGCAGATTCAATTCTCGTTTTCATCTCGACAACGTCCAGATGTTTCTCCTGATTCAGAAAGAACCCCCGTTCATTTACCAAGATGACGTCTGATGGCTCGTTTTAAAACAATCACTCAAAACCCACAAAACTTTCCAACCAACAAACTTTACAACTATTACACTTTACAACCACTAAACTTTACAACCACTAAACTTTACAACTATTACACTTTACAATCACTAAACTTTACAACCACTAAACTTTACAACTATTACACTTTAAAATCACTAAACTTTACAACCACAAAACTTTACAACTATTAGACTTTACAACATTAGGATGACTCGCTGTGGCGACCCCTGAAGAGGGAAAAGCCGAAAGAAGACTTTACAACNTTACACTTTACAACTACAGTATTAAACTTTACAACTACAGTACATGTATTACACTTTACAATCACTAAACTTTACAATCACTAAACTTTACAACCACTAAACTTTACAACCACTAAACTTTACAACCACTAAACTTTACAACCACTAAACTTTACAACCACTAAACTTTACAACCACTAAACTTTACAACCACTAAACTTTACAACCACTAAACTTTACAATCACAAAACTTTGTAACCAGTAAACTTTACAACCATTACATTTTGCAACCACAAACCTTTACATCATTAAACTTTACAACCACTAAACTTTACAGCCAGTAAACTGTACAACCAGTAAACTTTACAACTGATAAACTTTACAACCATTACATTACATTTACAACCACAAAACATTACAACAAATGCACTTATTCTTCTTTCTGCCACCTTTCATTTTTTTACATTTTGTACACCATCATTATGAGATTGCCTTGTATTGTTTCTTTTGTAAAAAAAATGAACAAATTTAATAAACATAAACATAAACTTTACAACCATTACAGTACACTTTACAACCATAAAACTTTACAACCATGACACTTTACAATCATTAAACTTTACAACTACTGTATTAGACTTTTCAACATTACAATTAACAACAACTAAACTTTACAACCAGTAAACTTTGTAACCAGTAAACTTTGTAACCAGTAAACTTTACAACCAGTAAACTTTACAACCAGTAAACTTTAGAACCACTAAACTTTACATAATTAAACTTTACGACCACTAAACTTTACAACCACTAAACTTTTACAACCACTGCACTTTACAACCAGTAAACTGTACATCCAGTAAACTTTACAACTGATAAACTTTACAACCATTACATTACATTTACAACCACAAAACATTACAACAAATGCACTTTACAACCATTACACTTTACAAACACTAAACTTTGCAACTAGTAAACCTTACAACCGCAAAACTTTACAACCATTACACTTTACAAACACTAAACTTTAAGCCATAAAACGTTACAACCATGACACTTTACAATCACTAAACTTTACAACCATTAGACTTTTCAACATTACAATTAATAATAATAATATAATAATGAACTTTATTTGTATAGCACCTTCCTACAATGCCTTGCATTGACCAAGATGCTTAACAGGACAGAAAATATAAAAACCGGTACAATAAATCTGTGAAAATAGAATAAAAACAACAGCAATAAAAGGAGGCAATGGAAATAAAAATGCTACATACTAAAATACCAAAGTAATAAAAGTTACACACTGAAAGCTTTTTTGAACAAGTGGGTCTTCAGTCTGGTTTTAAACAGAGTCGGATCAGAGGTGGCACGCAGCTCAAACTCAATTAACAACAACTAAACTTTACAACCAGTAAACTTTACAACCACTAAACTTTCCAACATTACACTTTACAACAATTACACTTTACAACCACTAAACCTTACAACCATAAAACTTTACAACCATTAGACTTTACAACATTATAATTAACAACAACTAAACTTTACAACCATTACACTTTACAAACACTAAAAACTTTACAAACATTAAACAACAACCACTAAACTTTACAACCACTAAATTTGTAATTATTAAACTTTACAACCACAAAACGTCACAACCACTAAACTTTACAACCATTAAACTTTACACCCATTAACACACAAACACACTGCGGCAAACTGAAAACATTTTCATAAAAATAAACAATTGTATTCTTCTGCGGCCAATCGTTTGACAAAACTAATCAAAGCAAAAATAAAAACTGGAAAGCAGAGTTTACGCAAATTACGTCAATTTATCTGTATGGTGGTGGCCATCTTGGATTTTGACTTGGCAACCCAGTTTATGCCCAGACGCAGTCATACACCGTCATGAAAGTCTGTACATTGCATATTTTTCAAATGATCATGCTCACAATATGCACTGACCGATGGATGGTGTTTAAACACACACCCTTCGCTCGGGGAGGGGGACGACAAAAAGAAGCTGAACATGTTGTGATGCATGAACAGAGAATATTTAGCTTTTAGTTTTGACCGTCCAGAAACTGTTTTAAACTCCGGTTCAGCTCAGACGCCCGTCTGACAGCTGGTATAAAAATAACTGATGATGGGAATCAAACCTTCTGACAAACTTTAGCTCCACTGCACCCCTACAACAAATCATAAAAAGAGCTTTTAATAAACTGAAGTAGGGCTGGGCCATATAATATCGTTCCCGGTAATACCGGTAAAAAAAGCTTGCCTGGGCAAAAAAGTTATATCATGATATGCTAATTTCATGACGTAATACGTCAGGGCGCCACGCCCCCTTAACAACCGAGCGCTTCAAACGACCAAACCGAACTGCGCACCCCAGTCTGTACTGGTGTAACGCTAGCTAAAAAGCTAAAAACAAACAACGCGCGTCTCAGCTGTCTCTCCATTCAGCACTAAACTGCAGGTACAGACAGCTCAAATGTCTCCCCCTACCCCGGTGCTGCGTCTCCCTCGCTCTAAACTGTTGGTACAAACACGCGCGGCTCAATTGTCTTGAGTTCCACAGTCGGTCCACGGACCAAGAGGCAGGTGATCAGAGACAGATCAGTTAGAGGAATTAATCATTCCTGCATGAATAGATGAAGCTGAAACACCAACAAGCTTCAGGGTCAGCTGATCACCTTGTTACAAGTTCTGGAAGTTACAGCTCATTTAAAGACAACAAATATTTTGTTGTATGTTCCATTTATGCCCAACAGATCTTAAGCTTCATTTTATTTACCGTAGTTGTTTTAGGAAACTACACCTGCACTTTAGTTTTTGTGGTGAATTTTGTTGATCTATATTTTGTGCAGACTTTTTCAATCTAAATAACAGAAGGATCATTTAATTTTTTTTTTATACTTGGGAGACTGAATACTTTACTAAATAAAGTAATTTCAGTTAAATTAACCCTTGTTGTTTTTTAAAAATTTATATATAATACTGCAAAGCAACATGTTAAGTTAATTTTGTCAAATAAATAAATTTGATTTCTGCTAAAAAGAAACTGTCCAGATGAACTGATTGAGAATGAGCGGATTTGATACCTGGACTATTGAGAATTAACTTTCTTGTCTTGAACCACTTTGGACATGTCTGCCTGCCTGGGAGGAGTCGACGAGGGACACGCCCCAGAAACCATCTTGGCTACAGCAAACTGGTTGGTCCACATAAGTTGCTTACTTGGTGGGTTAACTTCAGTGTGCTTTGGACTACTCTGACTGAGGAAGCCCTCTGGAGTGAGGGTGAAACGTTTCTGCTAAAAAGAAACTGTCCAGATGAACTGATTGAGAATGAGCGGAAATTTGATTTCTGTTTTTTTGTTTTGTTTGTTGTATCACGAAATTTATCGTTATCGTGATAATGCTCTGAAATATCACAATATAATTTTTGAGCCATATCGCCCACCCCTAAACTGAAGCAACACTGAACAGAAATGAACCAGCACTGATTTGACTTTTGTTCTTCTGCTCTGATTTAATTTAAATAAATCTCGTCACATGAGCCGGTTTGTTGGAATGTGACCTTTGACCCCTCGCTCAGTGAACTCCACAGGAAGCATGTTAATTCTTCTGAGTGTTTCCAGTTGAGGTACGGCTCGTTAACGAGTTGTGGAGGTGAACTTCCTGTGCAGGTTTGTGACTCACCTCCTCTCTGGTGAAGTTCTTCTCCACGCTCAGCAGGGTGGGCGTGATGAACGACTCCCCGGGCCGGATCGACGTCATGAACCCGTAGAAACACAGGAATAAGACGGAGCACGTTAACTTTCCGACAACGCCGGCGTCCTCCGGGGAGTCCTCTGATGGAGACAAGGCATCAGACGCCGCCGCCACGGCGGCCGCGTCCACGTCGCCTCGTTCCTCTGCGTCTTCAGACGCAGGAACCTGCGGGTCATCGTTCTCCTCCGAGGAGCGGCTCAACGCCGCCTCGTCCACCATCGTGGCAGGTCACTCCGGGGAGCGGTCCATCTGAGGGTCGACTTCCAACTAAAAAAACGTGTTGCAACACGAGAGCGGACTGAAAAGAAAAGTAATAAAAAGTCTCGGGAGTCTGAGGAGAAGCGGCGTTTCCACGTGCGCCGAGAGGCCAGCTGGAACGCCGCATGCCGCCGCTCACGCGCAGCAGGAAACGTTGACCTTTGCCTCTTGGTTCTGCAGCGATCCCGCAGCCGAGACGGGGCTCGATGAGCTGAAACGATAACAAACATGATATGTGTCAGAGAGCGACGGTAAATCATCTGCAGAACTCATCAGATCACACAACGGACCGGAGCAACTTGTGAACATTAACACTGGAGGCAGCGTTATGGCTGTGAATTATTTATTTTTAAATAAAAAGAAGGTTTTAACGTATAAACCAGCACTAAATGCACAGATTATGTTTGTTTTTCACCATAATGTTCAGATTATCAAAGGTTGAACATGCTGTCACTTGTTC
Organism: Garcialebias charrua; assembly: GCA_038048925.1. NCBI lineage: Eukaryota > Metazoa > Chordata > Actinopteri > Cyprinodontiformes > Rivulidae > Garcialebias > Garcialebias charrua. The sequence goes on along the minus strand of JBBPBX010017667.1, from coordinate 35,423 downwards.
TTGATTTTACCTTATGTTTTTGCTAGTTTTTCTTTTGTTTATTGTTTAATGTAATTGTATCATTGCTGTTGTTCATCATTCTTTAGTTTGTAGCAGGTTTTTTGTAAATGAGTCCACGAGGCTCAATGAGATTTACCTGACTAAATAAAGGTTGAATGATTGAATGAATGTTGAACATTAGCTGAGTGAATTATATGCATGTTAAAAACAACAGATAAAGCTGCTGATGTGATTAAAACTAAACTTTTTACTTCATTTACTTGTAAATTTAAAAGCCACCGTGGATTTACAAATCTTTATTTTTACATTTTATATATATATTTATTAAAAAACAAGCAGGTTTGAATCACTTTAGGCTTTTACATCAACTTTAGATTAAAATTAATATTAAAAATTAATATTAAAATAGTATTTGGGTCAAAAGTTTAGTTGTGCACACAAATCAAACCTGTTTGCAACAAACAAGTTACATAAGCACGTGTTCGTGTCAAGAGAACAGAGCCAGCTTTAGCTGCTAAAAGCTAAAAACTGAAGCTTTAATGTAAAAAATAAGACAAAAACTTAGCTATTTTTAGGCTAACGGTCATTTTTATGATTAAAAACGAGCGTTTGTCACTAAATCAACATCGTGACGTCAACAGCAGCTAAATATAATTCTACTGAACTAAACTGTGTTGGCTGTTAATTAAAAGTGTAGATTTAGTTTTAGTTATTGTACAGGTTTAACATTCCTTACTGTACCTCGTGAAGTGCTGCTGCGACACGATCACATCCATTTTTTTCTACCTAAACCGCGGGGGTTTATGGGATTTAGAGTTTTACGTGTCCCGACATTTTATTTAGTTAACCATAAAACTAAAACTGTTTAGCCTAATCTTAGTCGACCACTTTTTAAAAGTATTTTTTTATTTTTTTGCGTTAACTATAAAGTGTAATTCTCTTTTTATGTCCTTTTCGGGCTGATGTTAAAGCGCGGGGGCTTCTGGGAGTTGAAGTCAAACGAACTTTTGCTTTCAAGACGCGGCAAATCTTTTTTTGGTTAAACACAAAACAGATAAAAAAATTAAGCAAAACGTCTCTTATTCGAAAACTATTCAAGAATACTCGTTTATTAAAAAGTGTCAGTTTGGTTTTATTTATTTTTCGCCTTGATATTTCTTCCTCACGTGAAGACCCGAAACTGGCCGGAGGGAGGGGAGGGGCATCGAACCGCGGGGGCTTCTGGGAACTGAAGTCAACTCAAAACTTTCCAAACTTTGCAGCTACAAACTTCTCAGATCTCAACAGAATCATTTTATGAGAAAATAAAACATTCTGTTAATTTTCTTTGTTTAATTTCTTCCATAAAGAACAAAATGTTCATGTTTATATTATATTTACAAAATGTATATGTTTTTTCTTTTTCAATTACTTATGTTAATTGTTGTAATTCATTATGTAAATATTTTCTTTTAATGTATTTTTCTCTCTTCAATTACATATATGTTAATTATTATAACTCAGTATTATAAAATGAATAAATAAATAAATAAATAAATGTTACTTTAAAACGTGTCAAACTCAATGCCCGGGGGCCAAATGTGACATCTTATCTGGCCTGCAAGAATTTTTTCATCTTTCTTTGATTATGATGTCAAAAGTGCAACAGAGAAGGTCAAATGAGACCAACGAAACAGTATCTAAGTTTAGATTCTGAAACTGGCCCTTCATTTGAAAAATGTTTTAATTTTGGCCCCTTTTGTAAGTGGGTGTGACACCCCTGCTTTAAAAGAAGCAACTACTCTGACTGGTTCTGCAGCTAGAAGTGATTTACATAAAAATGTGTTTACTCACATTGTTTAGGAGCAACAAATACCACAACAGTTACTGATTTACCTTTAAACTGAGCAAATAAACATACAAATAAAACTGGAGAGATGTGATCTCTCCCAGTAACTCCAGTTAAGACTCTGGCAGCAGCATGTTGGATCAACTGAAGACTTTTTAAAGAAGTATTTGGACACCCAGATAACAAACCTATTGCAATAGTCCAGTCTAGACGTGACAAATGCATGAACCAGTTTTTCTGCATCATTTTTAGATGTTTCTAATTTTAGTGATATTACGCAGGTGGAAGAAGGAGGTTCTAGTAACATTTTTAATGTGGGGGATAAAAGACATGTCCTGATTAAAAATAACACCAATATTTTTAACATTAGAGCTGGAGACAGATTAATGACATCCAAGGAGGAGAAAGACTGAAAAATGTATTACTAAGATGTTCAGGTCCAAAAACCAAAAGCAGAAAATTAAAGGTCATCCAGGTTTTTATGTCATTAAGACATGATTGTAGTCTAAGTAACTGATTGGATTCATTGGGTTTAATGGACAAATAAAACTGTGTATCATCAGCATAACTATGAAAATTTATCATGCTGTTTAATAAATGTAAGCATACAGTACAAGGTAAATAATATTGGTCCTAGCACTGAGCCCTGAGGAACTCCATGACTAACTTTGGTGTGTGATGAAGATTCATTATTTACATTTACAAACTGGAATATGTCAGATAAATATGATTTAAACCAATTTAGAGCTGTTTTTGTAATTCCAACATCATATTCAAGTCTCTCATTTCATTTATTAATTTGTATAGCACTTTACACAACCACGGTGATGGTGACCAAAGTGCTTAACAAACAACAGTGCAGTACTTAACATGACAACAGTTTAAAATCAAGAAAAACACAACATAATAGCAAAAATAAAACCAGAAATGTCACCACATATTTAATTACTAAAAGCCAGTTTGAATAAAAAAGTCTTAAGCTTTGATTTAAAAGGGCCAAGTTCAGTAATCTGGCGTAGCTCAAGTGGGAGTGTATTCCAGAGTCGAGGTGCGGCCGCAGAAAAGGCACGGTCACCCCAACGTTTATATTTTGTCCGTGGAACAGAGAGCAGGAGCTGTGTGACCTCAGAGACCTGGAGCGGGCGGGGAAACTTAACAACTCCGTTATATAAGTAGGAGCGAGGCCATTCAGAGCTTTAAAAACAAATAATAAAAGTTTAAAATCTATCCTAAAACGGACAGGAAGCCAATGTAGTGAGAATAAAACAGGTGTGATGTGGTCGTGTTGGTTAAAAGGCGAGCTGCTGCATTCTGAACAAGCTGGAGGCGGCTCAGTGTTGACTGAGGCACACCAACATACAGAGCGTTACAATAATCGAGCCTAGAACTGATAAAAGCATGAACAGCTTTCTCCAAGTCACAACGGTTTAAAAAGGGTTTGACTTTTTTTAAAAGACGTAAATAAAATAAAAAATCCAGACCGGACAACAGAGGCGACGTGTTTGTCAAAATGTAAAGCCTTATCAAAGGTCACTCAAAGTTTCTTGAAGTTAATATTCAAATTTCCCAGGCCAGTTGCATCTTTGTTACCAAATAAAATCCATTCTGTTTTACTGTCATTTAAAAATAGGAAGTTATTGTTTAGCCAATGTTTGATTTTAGAGATGCAGTCAAAGAGAGAACACATTGGGTTACTGGATCCAGGCCTTAATGGTAAATAGATCTGCAAATCATCTGCATAAAAATGAAAGTTGACATTGTGTTGTCTTATAATAGATCCAAGTGGCAACAGGTACAAAGAAAAGAGCAGAGGGCCCAAAATGGAACCCTGGGGCACCCCACACAGAAGAGGGGCTGTAGAGGAAGAGTAGCCATTGAGCAAGATAGAGAAAGTCCTGTCAGATAAATAGGACGTGAACCACAGGGCCGTGCCACGAATCCCAACAAAATCATGGAGACGAGACAGAAGTACAGAGAGGTCCACAGGGTCAAAGGTCGCTGTGAGGTCAAGAAGCACCAGAGCTACTGGGCATCCAGAGTCAACTGACTGAGCTATGTCGTTGTGAACTCTCAGCAATGCAGATTCTGTGCTATGCCGGGATCTAAAACCAGATTGAAATGTATCAAGGAGTGTGCTTTTTCCAAAAAACAGTGTTGGACCAGAACAGTTCTGGTCCACCTGACCACAGGTGTTCTGGGTTCCAGCTGTCTCAGGTTTGAAGGTTCTTTCTCCAGATGTTTCAGGATCCAGCTCAGGACTCAGAGTCCACTTCAGACCAGGACACACCAAAGTTTTTTTAGTGAAGCAAAAAAAAGCAAAAAAGCAATGTCTAATGTTTTAGTTTTAGAGTTGGTGTAAAAATTTTCATACTCTTATACCACTATGCAAAAACTCAGGACAGTGTTAGTTTGACTATTTTATGCTTATGTCTATTATTATATGTTTCAGTGTTTCAATGTTTAGATGTTTACTGTTGCACCGAGGGACTGAGAGAAACGCAATTTCGGTCCTGTGTATGTCCTGTACAGTACATATTGCAGATCTGACAATAAAGTTGACTTGACTTTTGATTTTGATTTTTATTCACGTAATAAACATTACTTGTTGTTCTGAACTGAAAGCTTCAGTAGTTTCAGATCTTCTGCTCTATGAACACAGTGAAGTAAAGCAGGAAGTTCAGCAGGTGGCAGCAGAGAACATCCAGGCAGCAGACTGACAACAGCTGGAACATTCATTCCCTTTTCTATGGACGTGATGAGCGGACGGCCATTTTGTTTTTGTGCTGGAATCAGAGGAAAGCCCCAGCTCCCTCTGAGGTCTGAGACGTGGACCTGCTGAACGTGGACCCGGACCTCCTCTCGTGGCGGAGCCTCCTCTGCAGGAGGAGCATCATCTTCTTCCTGAACTTCTCCCCCACGAAGGCGTAGAGTAACGGGTTGATGCAGCTGTGCAGCAGGGCCAGAGCGTTGGTCACTTTCAGCGCCAACCTCACCGACGTCCTCCCGCCGCAGTCGAACTGGACCAGCTTGGCCTCGATCAGCGTGTTCACCATCATGGTTATTTGGTACGGCGTCCAGAAGAGCAGGAACGCGATCACCACGGCGATGATCACCCTCATGGCCTTGTGCTTCTGGAAGCCCCGCGTGTTCGTGAGCCGTACGACGGTGACGCTGTAGCAGACCGTCATGATCGCCAGAGGGACCAAAAACCCAAAGATGTGTCGGAACCCTCGGGTGGCGAGCCTCCAGATGGCGGCGCTGCCAAGGTCGAAGCTTTCCGTGCAAATGAACCTCTCAGCTTCGCCGAACTTCTGCACGTGGTTAAAGAGCGCCGGCAAAGCCAGGGTCCAACCGAGGGCCCAAACTGCCGCGCAGAGGAACCTGCTGCCCCTCCGCCGGTCGCGCCCGTCAACCTTATTGGCGCACACGATGACGAGGTAGCGGTCAACGCTGATGCAGGCCAGGAAGATGATGCTGGTGTAGAAGTTGGCCTCCATGACGAGGCACAGGAACTTGCACATGAAGTCGCCAAAGAGCCACTCTCGGATCAGCCCCACGGCGAAGAACGGCAGCGTCAGAGCCAGCAGGCCGTCCGCCAGCGTCAGGTGGAACAAGTAGACGTCTGAGGAGGTCAGGACACGCCGGCTGCTGACGATGACCCAGCCCACCAAGACGTTTCCTGGAACCGCCAGCAGAAAGTTGACGACCAGGATGAGACACAGGACGAGCGCCGCCGTGGGCTCCAGGGGTTTGGGGTCACACGACAGCGTGTTTGGATCCAAGTCGAAGACATCCGTGAAGTTCCAGTCAGAGTAGTTCTCGTCAGGTACATAGATGATGGACATGGCTGCGGAGGAAAAACAAACTGAGTAAACTAATCGATCGACAGAAAGTGTCACGTCAAAGACACGCTTGATTAAAAAGGTTCGGACGTAAAACACCAAACTGTGATGTCCCACAAAGACCTGAGCACCCCAAACCAATCAGGATGTTCTTTTCACCGTTCTTCTTCTTTCCTGGTCCACAGCGAGCAGGTGTCTCACTGAGAGGCAGGGGACACCTGGACAGGTCTCCAGTCCATCACGGGGACACCTGGACAGGTCTCCAGTCCATCACGGAGACACCTGGACAGGTCTCCAGTCCATCACGGAGACACCTGGACAGGTCTCCAGTCCATCACGGGGACACCTGGACAGGTCTCACCATGGTGGCCATCTTGAATGGGTTTGACTCCATCAGTTGTACATGTTCGTCCTATTGTTACATTTGTACTTTCTGATAGTTTCAGTCAAATCTGTCAGTTGGTTCATGAGATATTTTGCTAACGCTACGAACACAAGCAGAAAGAAGTAAAAAATATTACAGTTGCCTTTGGTGGGAGACAAAAATAAACATGCAGGAACAGATGTTCCACCATTTTGTACTCTCCCTTTGCTTAGTGTGATGTCTTCATGCAGTGGTAGCAGACATGTCTTCCAGAAACTTTCAAATGTTGCTGTGGTAACTCTGTCACTGAATCTGTGGCAACTCAGTTACCTTTGCCATGGTAATGGCTACTGTTGCTATGGTAGCAGTTACTGTTGCCGTGGTAATGGTTACTGTTGCTATGGTAACTCTGTTACCACTACTGCTGTGGTAACTCGGATGTTGCCATGACAACTCGGTTTGTTGTGATAACACATTTACTGTTGCTGTGGTAACTCAATGAGCGTTGCCGTGGTAACTTGGTTACTGTTGCTGTGGTAACTCTGTCACTGAATCTGTGGTAACTCGGTTACCATTGCCATGGTAATGGTTACTGTTGCTATGGTAGCAGTTACTGTTGCTGTGGTAACTCTGTTAATAATGTTATGGTAATTCAGTTACTTTTGCTGTGATAACACGGGTACTGTTGCTGTGGTAACCCGGTAACTGTTGCCATGGTAACTCAGTTACTGTAGCCGTGGTAACTTGGTTACTGTTGCCGTGGTAACCATAGAAA